>JASANA010010265.1:0-35502 GCA_030248095.1 Ptycholaimellus sp. GST1_10
CTGCGTACAAGAGCACCAAAAAAGAACAACCCACTTGCAGGTTGAGTTCAAAATTTATTTAGAGAAGTTTTTATAAAGATGTAAGAGAGATTAACTTTTAGAGGAGCTGAGATTGAAATCGTGAACAAGGAAGAGAATGAGGCGATTGTGCGCAGAGAATTTCCGGAGTGCTTCGGATTAGACAGTGGCATCTGGAAGGGATTTTGAAGTGCATCTTTGTTTCAAACATTCAAAGTTGACTATAGCAATTGCACTACCTGAATCATGATCAGTTAACGGCATCTATGAAAATGCATTATGATCAAGTATTGACAGCTTGGTCGAACTATACCTTATGCTAAAAAATGTCCATTTTAATCATATGAAATTTATTGCGTATCCATGTGAAATTGCAATTTTCTAATAATGTCAAAAACCTTGATGAATCATTATCTCAAACATGCTTCGTTCATATATTTTTCGTACGAATCATAATCTCAGATCTCCCAAAAGCTCTCTCCCAAAACAACCAATGAGCCACAATAGCAAAACACCCTCCAAATGTCGGTGTATCACTCCTGGATATCGGGCTGAAGGCCTTTGAGGTAGAGTGTTTGTGGGAGGATGAGGGAGCGACCGTGCCTGCCCTCCAGGCGTGCGTGCAGAATGGCCCCCGCCTGTCCGGTGGCCAGGAGACTCCCATCCGTAAAGCCAGCCGCGGACAGCAGACCACCCGCCAGTGGCACATTCTCGCACCACACCTGCCCTGCAATCCATTCCATCCCTCCTCCCTCAAGAGAAAAGGCAAAAGAAATGGAGAGCATTCGTTTCTTTGCATGGTACTTCTTAGAATAATTTCTTAGCATAAGCTCAGCATTCTCAGCTCAGCAAGCATAAGTTTAGCCTAAGATGCTGGATTGGAGAATGAAGAAGGAGAATAACGGCCCTCCTGGTGGTTCCAGAGGCGGGCGGACTTGTCCAGGGAGACGGAGAGAAGCAGCGGCTTCCAGGTGATCTGCTGACTGAGAAAGACGGCTGCCGTCACTGTCGCCTCATGGCCCACCAACTCTGCTCGCACCTTTCGCTCCCGCACGTCATAAATCTACAGGCTCCCTTTTCCTCACTCTTTTATCGTTCTTTTAAGCTCCGCTTATGTTTCTTCTGCATCGCATCAAATTTGGCTTGCCTTTGGATGCAGAAGAAACATAACCAGAGCATAAAAGAACTTTTCTGCATTAGTGAACGTTTAATTTAGCCAATTTTGTAAATACACCAGGGTGCAATTCTTGATCCAATTCTAGCAATTCTAATCTGACCCTAGTCTAGGCCTATTCTCGCATTGTCGCATCTTTCATGCCGACCCTATGTTTCCTCTTCAGATTCACCTTGCAGTGGTTCAATCACCATGGACGATGATAAGAGAAAGAAAAAGAAGCATACATAAATCTGGGCGCCCTGTCCGTTGTAGCCGTTGCAGGTGGCTGCAATGGAGAGGCCGTCCTGGCTGATGTCGCAGTGGGTGAGGATTTGTCCACTGGCGGGAAAGATGGCCGCCATCTCCAGGCTCTCCGGCTCCCACAGCCTGCACCTCTGGGCCCTAAGACCGATTTGAGAAGCAAAACAAGATACCTACCTGAGGTGCTTGTCCTCGGAGGTCTGCGCTATCAGACCCAGCGTTTTGGTGTAGGCCATGTGGGTGACCTTTTTCAGAAGGTCTTTGCGGCAGGGAATTCGTTCGAAAGTGAGAATGAAATTACTAGATTTCTTGGCTCTTGAGATTGACGCAGCACCGCACCCGTCTCAATGTCCCAGAGGCGAAGTGCAGTGTCCCTAGAGCCGGAGCAAATCTTTTCATCTGAAAGTCCAGTCCTCAGCTCAACCCCATACTCACTCCCATAGGCATTGGAGCCAAGTAACCAGAGACTAGAGTGAGTCCGGTGACGGGGAGGGAGTGGCCAGTGAACAGCTTCACTGGTGTCGTCTCCTTGAAGTCCCACATGGCCACTGTGGCGTCTCTGGAAGCGGAGAAGATGTGGTGCAGGCCTCCAAACTAATGACCGTTCGAGCTCTTCCTTCTCAGAAATCAGGTTCCCACCGGATTTTCGGCGATAGGCAAGCTTGGTGACCTCCCGCTCGTGGCCGGTCCATCTCCTGATCACTTCTCCTGTTTCGTAGTTGCTCATCACCAGGCTCTGTAATGGGCTGCCACTCCACTTTCCAAAGAGAAGAGCAAAGGCGCCGTGCCAAGCAATTGATCTCTCCACCCATCCAAACAAATTTATGACCAGCTTTGCTCATTTGCAGGAGCTTTTGCTGAAAGCATAAAACTGCGACAAACCCGATCCAAGCCGGCAGTGACAATGATGCCGGGTCGAATGGCCTGCAGACAGGTGACACCATCAGAATGTGGAGACTCTCTCATTCGACACTCCAATCGAGTCCTCCCGGCTATCAGTGCTGCCTGTCGTCTCAAATCCATAGACTCTCCCACCCCTTAAAGGAGGAAGGACAGAGCTGAAGGACTTTGGATGCTCCTGATCAGCTTCTGAAGGCACCAGAGAGTAGAGCGGTGAGTTGCCCATCTGTGGCTTGCTCTATTATTGGCCCAGGTCTCAAAGTTGAATGCTTTCTAGCCGATAGACCAAAGCGAGGGGGAGGAAATTCGCGCAGGTGTTCGCGGGCGCTCTTTGTCGCCATGGTGATGCTCTCTCTGCCTTTTCACCTGCACTCCTTTGGCCAGTCTGTTCTAAGTTTGGGCTTTTCTTTCTAATTCGTCTTTGACGTCAAAGCCACTCTGCATAAACAACAGATTTTTAAGATCTCTTTGCTCAAACAAGGAGAAATTGGGCCAGCGCCAAATTAGCCTGAATGGGCAGGGCGGAGTGTGCAGATACAAGGGCGCGCCAGAATGGGTAGACGAGGCAGAGGAGGAAGGATGCCGGGAGGAAGAGGAAGAGGCCGAGGGAGAGCAGTGAAGGAGGTGTCTGATTCGGAGTCTGAGGCTGCTAGTGAAAGCACCAATGCTTCTTTCTCCGCCCCTGCTGGCACCCCGCTGGCTCACCGCTTTCGATTCGACACAGCCATTCTGGTTGGCAAATCATCATTTGAATAGTTTCGTTGGGGAAATCCAGTTGGAGCAAAGGAATGAATGAAGTGCGATAAATTTGATGAGACAACAAGGCCAGTTCGCAGCCTATTTCTCCTACCATAATCATCATCCTTCATCTATTCCTTTTGAACCTCTAAGAATGATTTCTTTATACTTCAAATAGACACTTGGCAAATATTCTTCTGCCGAATCGGCGGAGCCTATAGGGAAGGGAGTGGTTTGCAGCAAGAGGCGGGCAAACCGATCTACGCCTGTGCCTTTTGCCCTTTCGTGGAGGCCGCTAGTCCAGCAGTGTTCGACAGCAGCTGGCAACCGAGTGAACGTCTATTCCTGCCCAGCTCAGGGTGGCATCTCTGCTCAGGCAGCCTACAGGGATCCCGACAAGGACGAGGAGCTCTACGCTGTTGCCTGGCTCTACGATGATGTATACTTTTGCACTGCCCAAAAAAAATTTAGTTTTCTAAAACTTTAATTTATTATTACTGAGGTTTTTTAATTTATGAATAAATATTGATAGAATCTGGGTAATATTTTGCGAATTGTGGTAAGTAAGAACGCATGTAGCAGATTGGGAATTTTTCAAAGCTAATGCCAATAAAGTTGGGATGGGAATTTTCCGGTGGAAATGTGGTATGGTTGAGGTGGAAGAGAAACATCTGATTGGGACGGGTGGCTACCGGGGTGTGATCCGTCTGATAGCTCCGGCCTCTGGTGCTTGCACGGCTGCTCTGCTTGGACATGGCGGAGCTGTGAACGAACTCCGCCTTCACCCTAAGCAGTCCGTCATTCTGCTCTCCTCATCTCAAGGTTCCCTTTTTCACTAATAAAAAGCAATCGAAAAAGCAAAGCATAGACACTTTACTTTGCGGCTTATGTAAAATCAAAGTCTAAAGAATTATCCTGGCTAGCGAATCAACAAGTCACCAAGTTGTTTCACTAAATTTAATAACTGAACGTTCAAATATCAAACCGTACGGTCACCATCGTTTTTATTAACCTATATTTTCAAAAATTTCTACGTTTTTTCATCCAATAATCATGACTATTTTAGATTACACGGTGCGAGTGTGGAATGTGCGTCTGGAGCTTTGCTTGGCCATCGTGGGCGGCGGTGATGGGCACATCGACCAAGTCCTTTCCTGCGTTTCGCCCTTCTCTCCTCATATTTGGAACCAGAGCTGGCAGATAGAAGGGTTGAAGGACATGAATCTGGACGAAGTCTGATCGCCAGCTGCAGCATGGACCATTCGGTGAAGCTGTGGACGACAGCCTGCCCGCCCTTCGACAAACGCTCCATCCAAGGCCTCATCCAAGATTCCCGCCGCCTGGAGAAACTTCGCGACGCCGGCAAACGCGTTGAGTTCCTCCTCTTCTCAATGCCCTCTTAGCTTTCCTATTGGCATGACTGACCTGATGGGAAATTCATCCATTCATGCTACTTCAACTGTGATTCTTCTTGACAATTTTTCAATTTAGGCTTGGCCTTGAGTCTGGCCTCCAAAATGCGGGAATAAAATAAAGCTGAGGATATTGAGGCGACCGGAAGTGCTGCAGTGTCCGTTCCCCAGCGGCTCCACCACCGACCTGCACCGCAACTACGTGGACTGCGTACGTTTCGTGGGCCTGCGTCTCCTTCTCTCCAAAGTCCCCCTCTTTTCTCCTATCGTCTGGCCTAAGGGAGAGTCTTTGAGTCCTGCGATCGGAGCCTGTGCCTCTGGCGCTTCGGTGAGTTTCTGGACGAGGCTGTGGACCCGGTTCTGCCCGGCGGCAAGGTCCCCTTTTCTTACCTTACGGTCCATAAGGGTGACGCAATGATGGCCTGTCAGGCGGAGACGAACGTGAACCTGCTCTGTGAGACGGCCATCCTCGACTGCGACCTGTGGTTCCTCAAGTTTGCCGTCCATCCTCAGTTCAAGGCTAGTCTAGTTTGAGCTCAATTTTTTGTCTAGAAGTTTTCCTGCAGATGGTGGCAGCCGGGAATGCCTCCGGCAAAATCTTCCTCTGGCCAATCTCCCAGGCGTTGGGCGAATGCGAGTTGGTCGTTTTGAGGGTTTTTGAAGGATCACAGTTTTAGAAAGCTGGAGAGGAGAAGGTAGCGCCTCACTGCCACTGCCGAACCATAGAGAAAGAGGCAAAAACACTGCAAAAGTAAAGACGCCAATCAATTGCGAAGGATCCTGATCAGATAACCAGGAAGGAAGCAAAAGTTGGTAGTAAATCAATATTGGCAAAGCAGGAGCTGAGGTGGGATTGCTGGGAGATAACTTTGAATGGAATTGAGCGTGGTTTGATAGGCCGGTGACGCTGAGTCATGGGAGCTGTCGCCGACCCATTCGCCAGGTGGAGTTCAGCAACTGCGGCCGCTATTTGATCGCCGTCTGCGATGATGCCACTATCTGGAGGTTTAAGCTTGACTCGTCGAATTGTTGCTCAAAATGGAAATTGTCCAGGTGGAATGTTTTGGACGGCAACAAGAAGAAAAGTTTGGCTTCCGGGCGAAGAGCTTGATTACTGCTTGATTTTTCGATTGAATTTGTCGCCTTGAGACTGTTTTGTCGATAACTGGGCCAGAACTTGCGTGGGCGTTTTTAATTCTGGGCAAGTTATGCTGGAGAAGGATGAAGCGCGACTTCGGGCAGAGACTGCTGGAAGTCTGGCAGTCATGAGTCATGGCAGATCCAATGGGGCAGGGAAGGAGTGGTCTTTAGCAAATGGGCGGGGTTTCAGGGCTACTATCTGGAACGAATGAAGATATTGTTGGTCCTTTGTGATTAAACATTGTTGCTGATGATCTAGCTATGCGGGTGGCCTGCTATAGGTTCGCAAAGACTATCCCAGCTTTTAAAGGCGATATCAAGAGAGCTTTATTGAGACGTTCAAAAGTTGGTTGCCCGAAAAATTTTGACCCCATTGGAAAAGTCAAAGAAATACAATTACTACTAGTAGAATCTGAATGCTTGAATTGTTGCATGCTTCATAGGATTGGATGTGAAAATGGACATTGAGCTCGAAAGATTTAAAGCGAACAAAAATATTTCAAGACCCTGAGTTTAGCCCATCGTATGTTGCCGCTATTTTGCGCGAAGGCAGTCGTAGAAAGCTCATTCGTGTTGACATATTTCCTTGAAAATACCCTACCACTTGCTTCTTAAAGACCTTTTCCAGCCTCACCCACCAAAAGACTGCTGCATTTAGCTGCCATCGGGGGATCAGTGTGCCTGGTAGGAATCCAGATGGAGACCAGTCTTTGGGAGCGCATTGCTCAAAGCTGGGACGAGCTGTCCCCGGATAAGAAGAACCCCCCGCCGGAAGTCAAATCCAAGCCAAACCTTCTGAGCCACGGTATTCGCACCCTTTACCCGATCCAAATAGGGGGGCCAACTTAGACTTGGCTTGAGGCGTGACGGCAAAGAAGCGAAGTGTGGAAGCGGGACAGAAGGAGACAGGGCTGAGCAAGAAGAGGCGGACTGCAGAGGAGGCGGGAAGCTGCAAAGCGGTGGTCCACGACTCCTTCTACGATCATCTCTTGGTTCATTCTTCATTGTTTTGCCTCTTTTTGCCCTGAAATGACGAGCTAGAGGTACAAAATTCTGCCATTTCAGGAGCAGCGGCACTACCTCATTACCTACTCCGGTGGGCCGGCCAAAATCTGGGAGCCAGAGGCCATCTGTGGCCTGAGCGCCGCCTCCGTTCCTCCCCTTTATTCCTCCCCACATCCTCTCTAACCCCTCTTTCCTGACAGGCCATTGCAGCCTTTTGGCGCAGAAAAGAGGTGCCCCAAGAGAAGCTGAGCCGACGCTGCGCCATCCACCGCGCCACCCTCGCCCGTCAGCGAGAGGCGGTACCTTTGAGGAGCCTTTCTGAGCATTTTCGAGGCGGAGTTCAATTGAAGGCGGCTGAGAATGGGGACCGTGTGGTGGCTGCCGTCTGTAAAGCCGCTGATCCGCTCAGGCTGGAGATCTCCTATAAGGTCCGCAAACTTAGAGATTGTCCTTTTTTCTTTTTAGTCAAGCGATCGATGAACAGGACAATGAATGAAAGCAGGGACCTGTTTATTGGTTGACCGAAAAGAAACAAAGTCTTCTCTGACCGAAGAGCGAATGTAAGCGATTAGCCTTGAGCAAAGGGAGATTTGCCAAGACGTGTCTTCTTTTCCAAAAAGGCCTTATAGGGAGAGCATCAATCATGATGTTGCTGAGTACTATTTTAGGCGCATTAAGGATTATTTTTTTTGACGAACGATTATTTGACGAACTCTTTGCCAGCACGATCTGGCAGCAGAGAAGGCGAGGCAAGCACGGCAGGCGGCGGACTGGCTGGCCAAGGCCAATTCTGCTGCTTCGGCTGCTGGCGAGGCCAAGCTCCATCTCGAAAACACGGTTTTATTTCCGTTTCAGCTTCCAGATCAACTTAGGAACTTTTTGGTTGTCCTGCAGGTTGACGAGGAAGTCCCGCCTGATAGCTTTGCATACACATCCGCCCGGGTCTATGGCCAAGGTGATGGAGTTGTTCATTGGCATTTTGAGGAGGGTGACTGATGTCTACGCCTATTTTCAAACAACTCTATCTACACATATTTTTGAAAAAATTTCTTGATGGAATTTACACAAAATCAGAGTATATGTCCAATGCTAATAAGGCCAAGCATTAGACTTAGACACATATTCTGCTAAATTTTTATCCAAAAGTACTCAAATTTTTTTTTTAAATTTTGGCTCAAAAAAGGCGACTGTATGGGTCCGTGCGATCGGAGCTTAAGTCGAGCGTGAGCGCGGACCCCTCTTAACGACTAATCAACCTTAGTACAGGATTTGAATATTTCATCACCCTCCTCAGAACAGCTTCCCAGAGCCCAGGGTATGTACAGGCGTGGAGCGTAAAAAACGACACTGGGTGGTGCCCTGTGGCCAGCGCTGCCAGCTGGAAGGCTGCCAAGGCGGCGACGGCTGCTGTCTTACTGAAAGCCCACCCTTCGACGCCCAAGGACATCTGGTTCACCCCTTTTCCTGCCTTGCACAGAGGCCCTGAGGAATCATCGAAGTGCAGACAAACCTGGCCGAAGTGCTGCCGATCAACGAGTGCAGTTCGGCCTGTCCCTGTGGACCGGATTGCGGAGGGCGGGTGACACAAAAGCCGTGCTCCATCCCCGTCACCATCTTCCGTACCCGTCACAAAGGCTGGGGCGCCAGAACGGAGGCTGATATAGCTTCAGGCGCCTATGTCACAGACTACGTCGGAGAGGTGGCCTAGCTTGAGGCCAACCAGGGGAGAGAAAGACAGCCTGTGCAGCTGATCACGGAGACAGAGGCAGAGCAGCGGGCTCTGGACTGTGCCAAGAGCGGCGGGGCTTCCTGGCTCCTGGACCTCGACTGCGGCGGAGGGGCGGAGGAAGTCGGCTATTCGCTGGACGCTCAGCGCCTGGGCAACGTCTCGCGCTTCTTCAATCACTCCGTCTCTCATTCTTCTTGGCTCTGCCTAGTTGACGGATGATAAATTGCAATGTGAGCCAAATTTGGTGCTCCGACACAGCTAGTCCCAGCTGCATGCCCAAGGGCAGCCTCGTCTTGTTCTTTGCTGCCAGGGTGTTAAACAGGCTTCAATCCTTCAGATGAGAATGAGAGAAATTGTTTTGGAGGCTATTGCGGCTGGGGAGGAGCTGACCTTCGACTACAATTTCGGCGGGACATAGGAGTCACCCATGGAACTGCTGCAGAAGAGTCTTCGGAAGCTGGGTGAAGCTTTAGGTGGATTGGTGGATGTTTGAGGAGCGCTGGTTGCAGAGAAGAAAGCCAAGAAGGTTGGCGTGGAGGCTTTGGGGGGTCTGGCTCAGCGCTGTGCCTGTGCCAGTCCCTACTGCCGTCGGCTTCTGCTTGGATAGAATTTTGGGTTGCTTGGTCGTTTGATAGCTGCATTTCATTTGAAAATGTTTTCCAATTTTTGGCAATCTTTTGCACGTGGCATATTTGGAGGAACTTTAGCGGGTTTTAATGATGCTGCAGAGTGAGTAACCATAGGTGACGCCTGACATTCTTGTTTTTGGTTTATGATTTTGCCGCGCTTGACATGGTATGAGTCGCAAGGTACCAAAAGCTGTCCAGCCCTTGTTGCCTATGCTCAAGCCTTCTCTTATACCGTCACCCAGCCACATGCCTAAGTTGACGAACGAATTCCTCATCTTACTGCATTGATCATAGAAAAAAATTCAAAGCAAGTAGAAAATCCAGATCCAGAAGCCCGTGTGCACGAATAAAAAAGGAAAAAGTGAGCAGTTTCACGGATTTTTGGACAGTGCGGATGCGGAGCGTATGCTGGTATAGCTCAGGTCAGTCTCCGATTTCGGCGAATTCAGCCTCTCCGACTCCGCCTTCATGTCAAATATTTTTAAAGTTTAAAAATACAAAACCGATAAAAAAATCGATAAAAATATACAAATTTATAAACGTCTCGCCTCCAGCTAGACTTGCTCCTTCCAAACAATCTTCAGCTAAGGGTTTGTGTGCCTGTGAACGGAGGTGGTTGCGCAGCTCAATTTTGTGACAGACGATGGAGGCGACGACGGCGACCATGAAGATGCCCGCCAGCCAGCCCACCACCGTCACCAGCCACACCGTCTGCCAACCAAATCTCTCCCTCCTTTTTCTCCTCCAGAAACTTCTTCCCAAAACCTCTTTAGGCGAGTCCTCGATGGCCTCAATCAGCTCCTCCAGAGCATCCTCCTCCTCCTCTTTGAGGGCTGGGGCCTGCCAGCTGCTGGGTGTTGGCGGGAGACTGGGCAGACTCGCCTCCAGCAGGAACACTTTCCGCCCCTGCCACAGGTAGTGCAGTGGGACGCGGTGCGGTGGGAAGGAGCAGACCTGACATTGTTTTCCCTTTTCTTTCAGACTGCTCTTTTTGTGCGATAATTCGGATTGATTGGAATTAATGATGCCACTCGATCCAAATTATCGCAGAAATTGAGCAGTCTAGAATAAGACCTGGCAAAGTTGCCCTTTCCGTTTCAGACTGCTCATTTTCTGCGACAATTCGGATTGAAAATAATGGCCAAATCGTCAGCAAAAAACTTAATCCAAATTATCGCAGAAAGCGAGCTGTCTAGATCTTTGGATAACCTGAATGCCGTAGATTCGGTCGGGTAGAAGCCGGGTTAGCTTGGCATGGTCCAGGGCATGCAGGACGTGGCTGAGGTGGGCGTGGTGCAGCTGGAGACCGCGCAGTCCCGCCTCATCCTCTGCCACGCCCCAACGGATCCAGGTTTCTGAATCTCGCTCACCTTTTTTCAGACATCACGCCAATAGAAGAACAGCACCAGAATGACGCAACTGAGCCGGGTCCCAGTAGAGCGTAGCATTGACGCTCGCCTCCTCCCTCCCAGAGCTGCTGGGCACTATCTCCAGCTCCTCCACGCAGTCCAGCTGATTCTCTGCCAACGATCAATCATGTCAAATAGGTTGTCTCATTCTCTCCAATTGCTTCACAAGCAAGGCACCAGGGGCTTTGATGGAGATGGGCATGAGCGGAACGCTGCTCCAGTTCGGCTCCTCCTCATCGTAGACTCGACAAAGCTGGACCCCGTAGTTCCTTTCCGTTTCCAGGCCGGCCAGTGTCACGCTGTGGACGCCCTCAAAATGCAGCCTCAGCTTGAGCACCGACAGAGAGATAGATTTCATCGAACCTGATCAAGAGTGAGAGCTCGAGCAGAGGGCAGCAGATGCGGCGGGAACTGTCCGTCCTCAGCCAGGGCCCCGTAGCGGAGGCTGAAGGCATGCGGGGGCCAGTCGGCGAAGGCAGACTCAGCCTCCGCCCATTCTACTAGGATCCGGGCCCGCTGCTCCTCCGTTATGCTGCAGCAATAAATGCACAAATTAGCAAATTGGCGAAATTCAAGGCAACGAATTCACAAATTAGCCTCACTTTGACCTGCCCTGCCAGGTGGCAGGTCAAAGTGAGGCTAGGCTGTGAATTGGTTGTCTTTGGTTTTTATAGGGTTTGAAACTTGGGGCCTGCTTGGAAATAGAGTTTGGCTACAAATTAGTCAGCCATGAAAGTGTTAACTAGAAGCAAACTAGCAGCCAAAACCTCAAGACATGGTAGCGCAGGCCGTGGCTGAAGCAGTGCGGGAGGTGATTGCTTGCTGTTGCTGACAATGGCGTCAAGAGAAGGTGGCTGATGAAAAGTGCCAGCATCAGTCAAGTGAGGGCCATCTTTCCAGGTTGAATTGTTTATCTGAAGTGAATGAGGAGGTTGAAAGATAGTAGTGTGAAACAAAAAGCGTCAATGTTGCTGAGCCTCTCACGAGGTATTGGGGGGAGAGGATGGTATTTGCATGTATGTGCCTATGGAGCCAGAAGGATGCATGGAGTGGAGAGGATTCGTGAGGATGCCTTTGCGTGGCCCTCTGTCCTCTGTGGACAAACAGAGCTCTTTTTCTGCCCAAGAGATGACAGTGAATTTATTACAGCAAGGCTAGCACCTCAAGTTTCCGACATTGCACCGACAGTTTCCGACATTCCGACATAGTTATCTATTAAAATGCACTTTTGTTGGAATGCTAAAGAATGACAAGCATCGAATTGAGGCAACATTGACTCGAAAATTGTCTGCTTAGTGGCAAATTCGAGTTATCACACCACTTGGCTGAATTGGTCATTATTGCGTAACCAGTTTTAGCCAGACACATTACATATCAGATCAACTAAATATCAGAACACTCAAATAAATTTAAGACCTGGTTTTTGGTAGGAACACGATTCCTACAAAGGGGTCCGGACAAAGGGTTCCTTCTCCGGTGTTTTTTCTTCATAAATATTTGCATTAGGCCTAGATAAGTAAACTCACAAATGGAAATTAAGAAATATTGATCTTCCGAAGAGCAGGAAGTTTTTTAGTGCGAAAATTGCATCTTTGACAAAGTGTCCTATGTTATAACATGGGGCCATTCTTGACTGTGGATTACAAAAGTGCTTGCCGTTAGTTTGGACCACCCCTTTCTGCAATATTTCTCAACATTTTCTAGACCAAAATTTTACGATAATTTCAAAAATTATAGTCATTTACCCGAATAGGTAAGTTAAGGGCATGAAAATGACGATTTTTGACAGAAATGGAAAAATTCAAATTTTGGTAATCAGCAAGTTAGTGTCTAGTGAACGTTTTTTCGATCCAAGTGCATATTTGGAACAAACCAAGGGTACAGGTAGGTCGGCAATATTGTTAACTTTCGATCGATACCCATAATGCTAGTTCTTTGTTTAAAAGATACCAAGAAATTGCCAGTTTTCTAAGCTGAACTAGCTTAAACTCAAATTTTGGCAAGTATTTGACCTCCCTTCACGTTTGGAGCTGTAGCGAGCCCAATTTTCCGTATTTTTCGCCCAAAATTGGTGGAGATACATAAAATTGGATGGAGATTCAGAATCTGTAATAAAAAAGGGGGGTCAAAAATTTTATGTCCGGCCGATTCTTGCTGCTCTCAAAAAGTGCCTCTTAAATTACGAAAGTTGAACAAATTTATTGTTTCACTGGATTCCATGGAGAAGGAAGGTTCTTATCAAATGTTTACTGGAGCTTTGCCATTTATTTTCTCGTTGATAAATCATTTGGGAGCGTAAAAAAGTCTGGTGTTAGTCGTGCATTTTCTTGCTTGGGGAGACTAGCACGCTGCTAATCCATGCACCAGCCGCTTTCACCTGTAGCCCACTCAAATGATAGGTAGGTGAGAAAAAGCAAGGAGTTGTTATGTTTGAGTTTAACGATACATTTCCCCATCCCTTTCTCGTCCCTCTCTTGTGCACCTCACCAAAAATTCAAGATAGGTAGACTAAGGAAGAAAACGATTGAGTATGTGTGGGATGCATTTGTATTTGTGCAAGAAGATCGCGATACACATAATTTAAATGAATAAAACTGGCGAAAAATAATTTTCCAATCCTAGGCAATTCGCGAATTTTACGTAGCAATCAATATCCATTCATTACAAGTCAAGTGTGTGGTCAAGTCAAGTTTTGCCTCAATTTCTTTAATATTTTTTGGAAGGAACGGTTTTGCGCATGGCGCCAACATGGTGGCTCTGTTTCTTGTTCGCTGCGTTTGCTCAGGCTCACCTAAATACAAACAATCCGTTAGCCTCAGCAAATCAGCAAATCAAAATATGGTTGAATTCGTTTAAGAATTGGTGAAAAAGATGGGACACTTTGCCTGGAGGGTTCCGAATGCGAAACTTCAAGCACCAGCCCTTCAATTGAACAGCTCAGAATACTTTCTCGAAAGTTCAACGCCGCCATGCTTCAATTCTTGCAACGAGAACCGCATAAAAAGGGTTTCGAATCCTTCTACTCATCTCAACTCTCAATATCATAACTATAATATACCTTTCAAACAATTCTTTCTTTTTTGCATATAATCAATCAGCTGCTCTTTTACGCCGTATTCACTGGCCCCTAGCCAATACAGCTCAATCATTCCCAGGCCTAGTCTGGAGCGGACAAGAAGTGAGCAGCGAAGAGGAAGAGGTGGAGGAGAAGGATGAGGAACTCCAGCGCCTACCAGAAGCCATCTTCCGAATCCAGGACACCTACCTCCTCTCCGCCGCCGACCTCACCGGCCTCGAGGGTCCATTGAGTCCCCAGGACGCCTTCCTCCTGGGCTCCGTGGCCGCCGCAGCCAACGACTCCTATCACGCCCTCCATTGGCTGCTCCAAGCTGAGGCCATGGAGGCAGCCAAGCCCGGCGGCGTTGAGAAGAGGCGGTTGTTGGAGCTGCTGGCGAGGACGGCCGAGCAGCAGGGCAACCCCCACTGGGCGCTCCACTATGCAAGAAGGCTTCAGCTAATCGGTATTTTGTACTCTTAGAAAATGAGACTGGGGGGTTTGACGATGAGATGTTTCGTCTATAAATGGGAACTGCGTTCAGATGTAGTTGATGTAATTTGTAAAAAAAAATTGGATAGAAACTACAAAACAATGCAGCTGCCATATAGATGTCGATATCCGAAAGATTAGTGTCTTGCTGAGATTGGAGTCTTGCAAAGAAAACTATATGGTTTTCACCTACAAGTAAATTGAAGAGCAATTTGAGACGAAGCTCATGCGACGCTTGCGATTCTGCCGCGCTTGGAGAGAGCCGTGGCCAGCAGCAATATCAATTGGGACGGGCGCTGGGAAAGCCTGCCTCCCCTCAACAACACCCGCCCTCAGCTCTACCTCCAGCCTAGCTACGAGAAACTCTGCCGACATCAGGGTGCCAAGGTTCTCTCCATCTTTCCTTCTCAAGTATTGGACAAGGATTGATAAAAGCGCGAAATGGTAGCAACCGGATCTCTTCTGCTTCCACCAGCGAGACTCTGCATTCCTCCTTCTGGCACCCTTCAAGTTGGAAGTGCTGCATCTACGTCCGCACATCCTCCTCGTTCACGAAGTCGTCTCCAAAGCTGAAGTCCAGCATCTGCAGAACTTTGCTCGACCCAAGGCTAGCCAGTTGAGCCATTTATTCACCGATCAGAATTCGCTGTCCTTTCCAGCTGCGTAGAGCAGGCGTGGGCGTGCAGAAGAAGGGAACGGCGGCCTATGAGCGGGAGCAGAAGCAGCTGAATATCTTTCGCACCTCACTAAGGTTCTCCTTTTAGAGTCCAGTTTGTGCAGATACTAGGGGGTCATGCAGCATGTGGGTTCGAGACGATGAGGATGAGACGGTGGCGACCATCTCCCGTCGCGTGGAAGCTTTCACGGGACTCAGCATCAGCACTGCGGAGGCATTGCAGATGGCCCGTTACCCCAAGGGAGGCCATTACAAACCTCACTATGACATGGGAACTCGGGTTGTTTCCTTCTATTCCATCCTGAGTACCTATTTCTATGAGTGTTCCCCTCCCAGGATGCTCAGAACAATTTCACCGTGGACCGCAATCGGCGCGTGGCCACTGTTCTCTTCTATGTTGGCCGCTTTGCTCTTCTTTCTCTCAATCTTAAGTTTGAAGACAAATTGGCCGGGAACTTTTAGCCCAGGAACATTTGTCCATGCGCACTTTTGTCCGCAACTCCCAGTCAATACCCCGAAACCCAATGAAATTGGCGACTTATTGCAGCTGAACCAGCCAGGCGCCGGCGGCAGCACAGTCTTCGACCCTCTGGGCCTCGCCGTTCGCCCAGTGGCGGTTGGTGACCAGCAAATGCTCCCTTTCAGCCCCAGAGAGCATTTTTGCCGCCAGCGCTCGGCTGTCTGGTGGCGCAACCTGGAGCGGAGCGGTGCAGCGGACCTGGCGACGCGGCACGCAGCCTGCCCGGTGGCCTACGGCCTCAAATGGGCGGCCAACAAGTGGCTGAGTGAGCGGGGCCAGGAGCGACGGCGCCCCTGCGGACTGCAGGAGTTCCAGCGCTGGGACAGCCTGCCTCTGGAGCCTTGGAAGGCTCATGAGTGATGCTTTGCGGAGAGAATACGCTGTTTATTGATTATTGGGATATTTGGGAGAATGCTTGAATCGATGGGGATGAAAAAAATTAAAGATACGAGAAGGGAGCAAGAAGAGAGAAGCAGGATGGAAAGGGATTGTCTGAGCAAAATGAAATGGACACTTAGATGGTGGGTCATTGATGAAATGCTGACAAAGTCGCAGTCAGCGTTATACCGAACGGAACATAGGTATCTGCCGTATGCAAACTCCTATGTTTGTGGATTTACTGCTCCAGCCCATCAAAAGCTAAAAAGTGTGGAGATTTTGGGGGAGGGCTTTTTGGGTGTGTGTTTTTTGGGCTGACTCCAAGAACCCCCCCCCAAACTTACACCCCCCCATGAATTACACCCCTCCCCCAAGAATTACACCCCCCAAGGCATATATATAGAAAAAAATTTTATTGCCTTAACATACTTCAGTTTACATATGTCGAAGTTTAAACTCAAGGAATTTTTGACCGCGGAGCGGCCCGAAGGGCCGCTCCGCGGTCTATAGAGGTTACTAAACTTTTGTCCTGATATGTATATATATATATATATATCTGGAAATGCTGGCCCCGGGCGAATTCTCAATGGATCTTGACAAACTTTTTTTTTCCTGAAAGGTAATGCAATTTTAGGAAGATCTGGAGGGGTGGAACCGGTTTCCGAGCATTTGAAACATTACTTTTTTGGGTAGAAAGGTTGAAAATTTGGGTATGCTGTAAAAGGGTCAATTCTCAACGGATCTTGACAAACTTTTTTTTTCCTGAAAGGTAATGCTATTTTAGGAAGATCTGGAGAGGTGGAACCGGTTTCCGAGCATTTGAAACATTACTTTTTTGGGTAGAAAGGTTTAAAATTTGGGTATGCTGTAAAAGGGTCAATTCTCAACGGATTGGGACAAACTTTTTTTTTCCTGAAAGGTAATGCTATTTTAGGAAGATCTGGAGGGGTGGAACCGGTTTCCGAGCATTTGAAACATTACTTTTTTGGGTAGAAAGGTTTAAAATTTGGGTATGCTGTAAAAAGCTGAACGGCTGGTAATTGAACAGGCAACTTGAGTTTTTTTGTTCACAAGTCGTATATAACAATTCCAAATCTGTGCTTACTTTTAAAAATGGTTGAGAAACCACAGACTTGCCTTCTTGAGTGACAAACTTTCATGCATGACAATAGCATCAATAATTAGTAGCAGCTGAACGGCTAATAATTGAACAGAAGACTTTGGTTTTTTGATTCACAAGTCGTATATAACGATTCCAATTCTGTGCTTACTTTTGAAAATGGTTGAGAAACCACATACTTTTTCTTTTGAGATGCAATGTTCACCCTCACAGCAGAAATTTTCCTAAATTTATGGATTTTGCTACATGTGAAGGCGTAAGCGCTCCGCGGTCACCTATTGCGCTTTGCGCCATATACTTGTTTTCTAAACAACTAAATACCTACTTTTTTGAAACATATTTGTCTATACCGTGTTCGTCATGCTACTAGTTAGTCTATACCGCTATATAGGGCGTAGCCAACACAAAAACTAAAAGGCTCGTTCTTTCACTGTGGCAGTACCTACTAGTTAGTCTATACCGAGTTCATTGATGTTTTAAAGTGCTCAACTCGGTAAGGACTAACTAGTAGGTACTGCCACAGTGAAAGGACGAGCCTTTTAGTTTTTGTGGTGGCTATTCCCTATATAGCGGTATAGACTAACTAGTAGCATGACGAACATGGTATAGACTGACTAGGTATAGACTAACTAAAAAAGTAGGTATAGACTACCCTTTTACACCGTATTCACTGGGCCACAAGCTTGCTGACTAATTCCCAGGCCTGGTCTGGAGCGGACAAGAAGTGAGCAGCGAAGAGGAAGAGGTGGAGGAGAAGGATGAGGAACTCCAGCGCCTACCAGAAGCCATCTTCCGAATCCAGGACACATACCTCCTCTCCGCCGCCGACCTCACCGGCCTCGAGGGTCCATTGAGTCCCCAGGACGCCTTCCTCCTGGGCTCCGTGGCCGCCGCTGCCAACGATTCCTACCACGCCCACCATTGGCTGCTCCAGACCCAGGCCATGGAGGCAGCCAAGCCCGGCGGCGTTGAGCTGAGGCGGTTGTTTGAGCTGCTGGTAAGGACTGCCGAGCAGCAGGGCAACCCCCACTGGGCGCTCCACTATGCAAGAAGGCTTCAGCTAATCGGTATTTTGTACTCTTAGAAAATGAGACTGGGGGGTTTGACGATGAGATGTTTCGTCTATAAATGGGAACTGCGTTCAGATGTAGTTGATGTAATTTGTAAAAAAAAAATTGGATAGAAACTACAGAACAATGCAGCTGCCATATTGGGCTGGCGCGAGGGAGTGTAGCGACCGTCAGCGCCCAGCCCCTCTTTTCGACCTAGGTGTACGTTTTCGGGGTTATTGCTAGATCTTTATTTTGATAAGGCTCTAGCTCGTCACAGGGAGTTTCAATCTTTCTAATTCTTTTTGCATTGGAAAGAGCATCATCAAATTGACCAAAAGTCGCGAGAAATCGCTGAAAAGTTGCAGAATTGTAGTAAATTTGGTAAAAAACCATTTGTCCGAACTCCGACTCCTCCTCCTCCTCCTTCTTCTCCGCATCTATTCAATGGACGATAGTAGGTATTCATTTCTTCCCCCACTCACCCCCCCCCGGGTCCTTGGGCCTCATGTATTGACTTTTATTCATAAGTCTTCAGTTAAGCAGCTATGCATATTCATCCGTGGTGTAGTGGTCTACGCGATTAAACAGCTGGTTGAAGCTGGTAGGTTCGAATTCTTCTTAGGCAATCATTTTTTTTTTGGAATCTTTAAGTTGAAAAAACAACTGGTACCATCGGCAGGTCAAAATTAGAGCTCTTTTCTCCCAAAAATCGATTGCTCTAAGCATAAATCATGAAAATTTCACAAAAATATGTTAGTTTGCCAATAAATTTGAATTGTATTTTTGATTTTCGAATTTTTCTTTTTGTTATATTTTTTAAATAATTATGTTTTTTTATTTTTTTAAATTTTTTATCCATTAATATCTTAATATATTTTCGATTCTTTTATGTTTGTTATAATTTTTTAATGAGTTTATTTTTTTTATTTATTTTCCATATATTACAAAAAAATAAATTTTTATTTATACATTTTATACTATATTAAAAGTGGAAGAAATAACTGGTACCATCGGCAAGCCAAATGTTGGTCTCTTTTCTCCAAATTTTGTAATTGCCTCGAGCAAAAAGTCAAGGAAATACATCTACTACTTGTGGAATCTGCTGCGTCATCTGCATTTTGTTTTTGGGCGCGCATGGAAAGAGACACTGAACTGCGCGCCAAAAACAAAATGCAACTGTCCTAGCAGCAGATTCCACAAGTAGTAGATGTATTTCCTTGACTTTTTGCTCGAGGCAATTACAAAATTTGGAGAAAAGAGACCAACATTTGGCTTGCCGATGGTACCAGTTATAGATGTCGATACCCGATAGATTAGTGTATTGCTGAGATTGGAGTCTTGCAAAGAAAACTATATGGTTTTCACCTACAAGTAAATTGAAGAGCAATTTGAGACGAAGCTCATTCGATGCTTGCGATTCTGCCGCGCTTGGAGAGAGCCGTGACCGCCAGCAGTATCAGTTGGGACGGGCGCTTGGAAACCCTGCCTTCCCTCAACAACACCCGGCCTCAGCTCTACCTCCAGCCTAGCTACGAGAAACTCTGCCGACATCAGGGTGCCAAGGTTCTCGCCGTCTTTCTTTGGATCTTTCCTTTTCAAGGATGGATGAAATTGGCGAAATGGCAGCAACCGGATCTCTTCTGCTTCCTGCAGCGAGACTCCGCCTTCCTACTTCTGGCACCCTTCAAGCTGGAAGTGCTCCATCTACGCCCGCATATCTTGCTTGTTCACGAAGTCGTCTCCAAAGCTGAAGTCCAGCATCTGCGGAACTTTGCTCGACCCAAGGCTAGCCAGTTGAGCCATTTATTCACTGGCCATAATTCGCTGTCCTTTCCAGCTGCGTAGAGCAGGCGTGGGCGTGCAGAAGAAGGGAACGGCGGCCTATGAGCGGGAGCAGAAGCAGCTGAATATCTTTCGCACCTCACTAAGGTTCTCCTTTTAGAGTCCAGTTTGTGCAGATACTAGGGGGTCATGCAGCATGTGGGTTCGAGACGATGAGGATGAGACGGTGGCGACCATCTCCCGTCGCGTAGATGCCTTCACGGGACTCAGCATCAGCACTGCGGAGGCACTGCAGATGGCTCGCTACCCCAAGGGCGGCCACTACAAGCCACACTTTGACATGGGAACTCGGGTTGTTTTCTTCTATTCCATCCTGAGTACCTATTTCTACGAGTGTTCCCCTTCCAGGATGCTCAGAACAATTTCACCGTGGACCGCAATCGGCGCGTGGCCACTGTTCTCTTCTATGTTGGCCGCTTTGCTCTTCTTTCTCTCAATCTTAAAAGTCGATGCAATTTGGTCGGGAACTCTTAGCCTGGAGCCATTTGTTTATGAGCACTTTTGTCCGCAACTCCCAGTCAATGCCCCAAAACCCAATGAAATGGCAATTTTCTGCAGCTGAACCAGCCAGGGGCCGGCGGCAGCACAGTCTTCGACCCTCTGGGCCTCGCCGTTCGTCCGGTGGCGGTTGGTGACTAGTAAATGCTACCGTTCAGCCCCAATGATCATTTTTGCCGCCAGCGCTCGGCTGTCTGGTGGCGCAACCTGGAGCGGAGCGGTGCAGCGGACCTGGCGACGCGGCACGCAGCCTGCCCGGTGGCCTACGGCCTCAAGTGGGCGGCCAACAAGTGGCTGAGTGAGCGGGGCCAGGAGCGACGGCGCCCCTGCGGACTGCAGGAGTTCCAGCGCTGGGACAGCCTGCCTCTGGAGCCTTGGAAGGCTCATGAGTGATGCTTTGCGGAGAGAATACGCTGTTTATTGATTATTGGGATATTTGGGAGAATATGCTGGAATCGATGGGGATGAAAAAACTAAAGATGCGAGAAGGGAGCAAGAAGAGAGAAGCAGGATGGAAGGGGATTGTCTGAGCAAAATGAAATGGACACTTAGATGGTGGGTCATTGATGAAATGCTGACAAAGTCGCAGTCAGCGTTATACCGAACGGAACATAGGTATCTACCGTATGCAAACTCCTATGTTTGTGGATTTACTGCTCCAGCCCATCAAAAGCTAAAAAGTGTGGAGATTTTGGGGGAGGGCTTTTTGGGTGTTTGTTTTATGGGCTGACTCCAAGAACCCCCCCCCCCAAACTTACACCCCCCCATGAATTACACCCCTCCCCCAAGAATTACAGCCCCCCTTGGCATATATATTGAAAAAAATTTTATTGCCTTAACATACTTCTCTTTACATATCTCGAAGTTTAAACTCAAGGAATTTTTTTCTAAACAACTAAATACCTACTTTTTTGAAACATATTTGTCTATACCGTGTTCGTCATGCTACTAGTTAGTCTATACCGCTATATAGGGCGTAGCCAACACAAAAACTAAAAGGCTTGTTCTTTCACTGTGGCAGTACCTACTAGTTAGTCTATACCGAGTTCATTGATGTTTTAAAGTGCTCAACTCGGTAAGGACTAACTAGTAGGTACTGCCACAGTGAAAGGACGAGCCTTTTAGTTTTTGTGTTGGCTATGCCCTATATAGCGGTATAGACTAACTAGTAGCATGACGAACATGGTATAGACTGACTAGGTATAGACTAACTAAAAAAGTAGGTATTTAGTTGTTTAGAAAAAAATTCCTTGAGTTTAAATTTCGAGGTATGTACAGAGAAGCATATTAAGCTAATAAAAATTTTTTCAATATATACCCTTTGGGGGGGTGTAAATCTTGGGGGGTGGGTGTAATTCTTGGGGGAGGGGTGTAATTCATGGGGGGGGGGGTGTAACCCCATTGGGGGGGTGTGAGTCTTGGGGGGGTCCTTGGAGTCAGCCGTTTTTTGGATGTTTGGGGTGCCTGGGGTTGTTTTGGATGCTTTTATGGGTGCAACGCGAAGTTTCCCACCAAGTTCCCCCTCCAAGGGGGGTTCCAAGGGATATGGGTAAATTTCTCATTTTAAACCAAACCAAATTTAAAAAAAATTCACTGGAATAAGATAAATCAAATAATGATTGATGCCCAAACTATTAGCTACTATTAGCTACAATCATAAAAAAACGGGCTGAAGAAAAAAACACTAAATCAGAGATTCTCCAATTCAGGAATAGCGTTTGGGGCAATGTTTTGGCTGTGGGCCAGCAACTGCTGCTCGCTCAATGGTTACGAAGTTATCATAGCTTGGTCCAAGATACGTCTCAGTGGCTCCAAAGAGACTGGCTGCGATCAAATTCAAAGCCGACTGGTCATAACGGTGACAGTTCGCATAAGCCTGCAAATTATTAAGCCAATATTCAGCAGACTAAAGATATTAGGAAATGAACGTTAAAAAATTATATTTATTCATCGTAGTGTGATTAGTAAAAACTGTAATTAAAAGTGCATATATCTACTGGTGATTTTCTGTTGATAGCCAATTATATCTTGAAAAAAATTTTTATAAATATTTTGAAGATATTACGAACGAAAAACTTGTCATCTTCTGCAAATTCGCAGTGTAGTTTGGCGTTCGTTGGTGACAGACACTCTTTTTCCAGGGCACAAAGTACAAACCTATGACATAAGATCTTTTATAATCTCTTTTCTTCAATCGCCCTCTCGGTCACCATTTGAGAAGAATTTGACATTGACGAGCTTTGGCAAAGAGAGTGAATCCAGATTCATACATTTGCCTTGTTTGCGCTTCTTTCTTTGTCATTGGCAGATAGTCATACATGCCTTCAAAACCAAAATTGCACGTAATCGATGTTTTTCCAGTTTTGCAATTGGCAACATAAAAAATGAAACCTACTCAATTCCAGAGGGCTTAGAAAAAAACTATTCGTACCAGGATGGGTGGCAGCAAATATGGAGTGAGTAGGGCAGCAAGTAGGGCTAAACATCATGAAGGGAACGTGGTAGCCTGCAGCCATGTCATCCAGCAAATACTCCGATTTATTGCTCTTCCATCGTATGCTTGCATCTAGCCACCAAACTGAGTCGAAATCCCGCAACGCTTCCTAAATTTTTTGATCTTGTGAGACATTTGTGATTGTGATTTTATAATTGGGACAAGATAAATTCATGCAAAGCGCAGGCTAAGAGGACTAACTATCGTTTCGCTCTCGGAAGAAATTTGCTTCTTCCAAAATTTCGGTTGGCGCGAGGGAACAGAGCGAATCGTCAGCGCCCAGCCCCCTTTAGACCCAGGTGTAATTTTTTTAATATATAATTTATATTATTTATATAAATTTTATATATAATGTATATAAAAAGATTTCATATATAAAAAGTAGAAAAATTTCTGGTACCATCGGCAGGCCAAAAGTGTGTCTGTTTTGTCCCAAAATGTAAAATTACCTGAGCTAAAAATCAAGGAAGTAAAACTACTACTAGTGGAATCAGCTGAGTCATCTGCCAATTGTTTTGGCGCGTACATGAAAAGAGGACACTGGACTGCGCGCCGAAACAAAATGCAAATGTCTTTGAAGCTGATTTTACTAGGAAAAGTTTTATTTCCTTGCTTACCTCAGGCCATTTTACATTTTGAGCGAAAGGAGACCCACTTTTGGCCTGCCGATAATACCAGATATTTTAAAATATTGGCATGCTACGCGCATAAACTGCGTATTGTTTTAAAAAGTTTACCGTATATTGCACTATTTGCATTTTGGGTTTTGTTATAAAAAAAAATTGGTGCATATGTTAGTAAAAGTGATTGGCCCCATAATTTTCACCCGATAACTCCCCCCACCCCCCTTTCCCGAAACTGAACCCAATATCTGTTACTGAGCACATATGTTCCTCTGACGCACCACTTGCACATGCTCTTCACCCAATGGTTTGTTTCGATGTAAAAAGGTTCGTTGAAATATGAAAATAGTCCAACGTACAGCAATAACTAGCGGTTTCCAGCGATATTCTAACGTCAAATTTTCAACCGACATTCCATAATTACTAGCATTGAAGTCCACCAGTTCAACTTGGCACCAGGAGGATATCTCCTTCCGATATTTTTCTTCTAAACCCAGATTGTAGTAGATGATTCGTGAGTTTGAATAAAACTGCAACTATCAACCCCTCACTATTTGTGCACGGAAAGAAAAAAGCAAATGTAAATAATGACATTCCCCATTTTTATTAGTTGACATCAAAGTAAAGTTGCAAGATAATTAAGTTTTTTAACTTTTGAAAAAAAATTTAAGAAGGAAATTTTAAATTTATTGCTTTGTAGAACAAAAAAATTGAAAAAATAATGAAATAGTCAAACTCTACTCACTTTTTTACCGCTCAACTAACTGAGAACAATAAAAATCAAAATTTTAAGCCAAAACAATTGGGTAAAATCAACTGGCAAACAAGCCAAAAAATCACAGTTGTTGGATGCAAAAAATTTAATTGTTTATGCATTCAGGGATCTGATTTGTGAAAACTACACCCCAAAATTGCAATAAACTCGTAGAAATATGACCACAATAATGAAAAAAATTAATTCAATTTTGGATAAATGTGAAAATCATGAAAAAGCCAACGTAAATTCTCAGCGAATTTTGAAAATTTCAAAAAATCAGCAGTACCAACAAATAATGACGCTATTTACATTCCTTTTGGTTTCCGAAAATGGATGGCTTTTTTAAATCGGTTTGAAGCCTTGCCCCAACGGACATTATTGAAGTTCTCTTAAAATATTGGTCTAGCGAAAGCTTTGTTCGAAAGCGGCAGTTCTATTTCTTTTTTTAGCATCAAATTCAATAAGCCCTATGAAAAAAGTCATTGGAATAGTAGTCTAAAGGAGCTTTACCTACATTTTTGGCTTGCTAAAGTTCGGTTAAATTAACTAAAAATCCAATCGTTAACCTCCCTTAAATTTAGCATAGTCTAAAAAATGAAACTCTTTGAGCATAGGCAATGCCGACGCGCGATTCGTTGAAATGATTGGACGAGGCGGCCGTAACAAAAACTGGCGTTGATTTTGCCGAAGGCCTCTTCGGCCAGGGGTTCGCTGTTGAAAACAAGAATATGATAGCAAAATTATTGAACTTTGTCTCTACGTACCACTTAATAGGTCAAGCGTTTGCAGCACATGTACATAAGAGCAGTTGAAGGGATGGGAGGAGGCGGCGATGCAGAATGATTCATCACTGCAAGTGCAGTTGTTGGGAAGTTTTTTAGCGGCAGTCCTGAATACAGTAGACGTTTTTAAAAGAAACTAAGAAAATGATGGGCAACTTCGATAAACACTTTTAGAAATACTTTTAGATAAAAAAAAAAAAAAAAAAAAAAAACAAAACCCCCCAAAACCCCCACCAACACCAAACCCACACAACAACCCCACAAACAAACCCCCACCAAAAACCCAAACACACCCCCCCCCCCCCAAGGAAGGCTTGGTGGTGGTGAGCAAGATGCTTAAGCTCGACAACATGGCCAGCTTCACGCACTAGCACACCGTCCATCGCTTCGGCGACAGCGACCAGCTCACCAACCTCCACAGCGGCATTGCTACAGTCTACGCCCAGCCCTCCTCCTTGCCATGGGGAGTTGGGTCGGCGCAGCGCTTGGTAGCAGATCGTCGGGTTTTTGCCAGCCAGGACCCCTGCAATCGACCTCACCGACCGCAGCATTGGCTGCAGCTTCTGCGCCAAAGTCAACACCAGCCTGCATCCAGACCTGGACGAAAGGAGTGCACACTTTTCCCCTTGTTTGGCTTCCGAAAGCCTCTGGACGCGACAGGCCTGAGCGCTCGAGTTCGACTTTCCTGCACCTGCAGACTGGCAATGTTTTGCCAGCCTGCCTCAGCTAGTACTCTTCGCTCCAGCTTTCGAACCTGGAGCAGCGATCGGCATCTGAAAATCTTTTCGGTGTTTTTTCGCTTTCGCAGTTTGTGGACTGCGTCTTCAGCTTGTTCACTGCTAAGGAAGCAGTGACGCTGCTTGGGCTTTTTGGCTGCAGGCAGCGAAACAGGCTTATCTGACCTAGGCTGCAGTGAGCCTAGCCTTCGAGTCCCTCCGCTCTCTTGTCCACGCCCCCTGCAGGAGGCACTGATTGCAACAGGCCTCAACTCAGTATACAGCGACGGCTGCGCTGAGTCCAGGGGTTGCAAGGTAAACAGGTCGACGGGCCTGTCCCTTGCCTACAGAGCAGGAGAAGAGCGATAGCAGCGCCCGTGCGCTTGAGCTACTGCTACTCCGTGGGCTCAAGCAGCTGTTATCAGCGCTTGGACGGCCATCCCTCAAAGAGGCCCCCACAACTCAACAGTTGCAAGAGCTTATCTTGTAAACAAACTTGCCCGAGCTTGGGCGGGCCCTGTTTGAGGGCCCTTAATCAGCTCCCGCGCGCTCCCATAAAAAGGGCTTGCGGTGGCCAGTCTCTCACTGCTCTCTCTCTCTCTCTCTCTCTCTCTCTCTCTCGCACAGCTCATCTCAAGCTTCGCTTCGATCATCATGCGCGCCATGCGTCCCACCTCGCCCGCCTCCAAGCCCTCCAAGGTCCTCCGATCGTCCTCCGGCATGAAGAAGGCCACCAAGGCGAAGAAGGTGGTGAAGAAGCCCACGGCTCCGGAGGCTCCGGTGGAGGCGGTGGAGGAGGTGGAGGTGGTGGAGACGGTGGAGACGGTGAAGAAGACGACGCGGACGAAGCCGGCCCCCAACCCCGGCTCCGAGTCCGAGTCCTCGCTCAGCTCCGCCTCTGCCAACAAAGTCCCCCTCTCTCAGGCCTCTCCTGATCTCCGTGACTTACACGTTTGGCTGTATGGGCAGCAAAACGAAGGAGAAGAGGAATTGGTAGAAATGGTGAAGGCCTTGGAAGTAGTGGAGGCGGCCTTGAAGGAGACGGAGGGTGAGGCCGCCCTGGAGGATGGGGTGGAGGTGGTGTCGGGAGACGAGGACGTGCTGGACGCCTCTGCGGACAGCGACCGCCTCATCATCGTGGACGAGGCGCCGGAGGAGTTGCTGGAGGAGGAGGAAAAGGCCGAGGGCGCGGACCCCAACGCCGAGCTCGCCGAAGTCGTCGTCCACGAGGAGGACGACTCTGCGGCCTACGATCCCGCGGACCCCCTCGAGCCCATCCAGCCCAACCCCCCCATGCCCCCTCCTCCCTCTCCCCCTCCCAAGACACCAGAGTTGGCTCCCCCCTCTCCCAGCCCCCAGCCTTCCGCCTCTGATGATCGGAAGAAGGAGAAGAAGCCGGAGAAGAAAGGAGCCAGCGGAGAGAGAGTGGGGCAACCTCGTCCCCAGTCGACACCCCCCTCCCCCTTCCTTCCCCCCTCCCTGCCCCCGGAGAAGTCCTCCCCTCCCCCCTCCCCCCTCCGCCCCCTCCAACTGACGCGGATCACCGGGCCGAGGTGGAACTGGAGGTGTTCTTTCTCCTCCCCGCCACGAGGCCAAGGAGGAGACCAAGGAGGCCAAGGAGGAGACCAAGGAAGGTAGGGAGGAGACCAGGGCCCCGCCGCCGAAGGAGGAGAAGAGGGCGGTGGCCGCGGGCACGGAGTCGCACTCCAGCCACTACGCGGAGATCTCCGCGGTCGGCCACCAAGGTCGCCACCAAAGTCGCCCTCCAATCCTCCTCCACCCTCCTCAGCATCATGCGCATCCCAGGAGGTGCACGCCTCTCTTCGCATGGCCCGCGGGGCCCGGCCAAGGTCTCCCCTCAAAGACGCCCTCCCAGCCCACGCCCCCGCCATCGCTCGCCCAGGAAAAGTCCTCGAGACGTCGCGGGGAAAGAGGAAGGTACCCAAACAACCCTTCCTTTCTTTGCACCCTTTCTTGCACACCTCCTAGCACACTCTTCTTGAATCGGCACTGCACCTCTGCTCAGCACATTCATCTTCACGGCGTCTTGGAAGAGGCTCCTTCTTGAAGCCGACCCCGCCCGGGAGCCGCCTCTCCAACAAGCGGTCGGAGGACTACCGCGGGGAGCGAAGCCGAAGCAGCCCCCGCCCCTCAAGCCGCGAGCGCCGCGGGGCCCCGCCGGAAGGCTCCGGGTCTGCGGCCGGAGGACGTGTGGTCGGGACCAGCACCTTCTACGCTCCCCCCTCTTCTCCGTCCCCAAACCGCTTTTCCAGTGAGCAGGAGGCTCTGATGGAGCGCCTGCGCACTATTATTCACAACAGTGCTGTTCAGTAGTGCTAGTTAGCGGTGCTGTTCTAGAAAATAGAGCTTCCCTATCGCGACTCCTCACAAACCAGCAATCAAACCCGCCAATCGTCACAATTCAAGGACTAACGAATCGTCTCAATCAAGTTCTACCCCAAAGAAACAGAAAAGAGAGAGAAGAGAGAGAGAGCGCCCCCACACAATCCCAATCACAGAGAGGATAGAGAGACTGTGCCTGAGCTGTAGGCGTGTATAGGGACACGCGTTCCTTCCTCACTGCCACTTTCGCTAAGAAACGAATCTTTGAGCGGAAATGCAGAGCGCAGAAGAGCTCAAGTGCGGAAGATGCGAAAAGCCAATTCCTAGTGAATTGGTCGTCCAATGCAGGGAGTGCATGCAACCCTTGTGTGCACCCTGCACTATGGATGAAGCAACCGGCGGCCTCCTAGGAGACCACGAAGCCGGCATGGAGCGCCTCAACGCTACTCTAGTTCGCCGAGGCGCCCACTACTGCTGTCGCCAGTGCGCCCAGCGGAAGGGCTACACCTGGCAGAACCTGATGGTTCAGCTCGTCGTTCAGGGCACCTTTGAACCCTCCACCATCGCCAGCTACTGCGAGGCCGCCGCCCAGGTCCTGGGCACGGAGTTGGCCAAAGGGCTGGAGAACCAGTGCCTCATCGCCTACAACGAGATCTCCTCCAAGCTCTCTCCAGCCAGCCGGGAACCATCTCCGGTGACTGTACAGTCAGGAGGACAGGCGAAGACGGAGGCTCCAACTGGAAGACAGGCTGGAGGAGGAAGTCCGCCTGAACAAGGAGCGACAGCAGGAGGACCCGGACGGGGTCCTGAGTGGACGGAGCCACGCAACCCGGCTCCTCCCATGGATTCGACTGAGGACTCCTCAGCCACTCCTCAGGAGTCCCAGGATAAGGTGTTGGCGTACGAGGAGGTGTCAGAGGAGTACGCACGGGTGACGTTCGAGCTGTACCACCTGCGAGACCACCTGAACTCCCTGGTCCCGGGCTCCGAGGAGCACGTCGAAGTCACCAGACACATGGTGAAGCTGGCGGAAAGAATCGACGCCTTGGAAGCCGTGCTACAGGAGGCTGGCAGAGTGGCCTTTGAGGTGGATCAGGCTTCTCTGTTCCGCGGAGCAGGAGTTACACAGCCCTGCAGCCCAGAGGAACAGCAGCCGGCTCTCCCTCCGACCTCCCCTCCTCTGCCACTGGAAGAAGGTCCGGAGTCCATCGCTCTGCGCCAGCAGAGAGAGAGGGCAGTTGTTCCTCGCCCTCTCGGCACGGTGGCGTCTGGCGGACCAGCGCCTCAATCAGCTGGACTTCCTGGAGCCCCTGGACTGCAAGCTGGAGGACAAGCTTTAGTTCCGCGGGAACCTGGACACCTTGCTCTTCCTCCAGCTCCTCTTGACGGCCTAACAACGCCTCCTAGGACGGTCTACGGGAACGTTCCAATGCGCCCTCACAGCTCCCCTCCTCAACTCTACCGATCGCCGATGGCCATCAGCTATCAGGAAGGGAGTCGCAGTCTCCAGGGCACTTCTTTGGCGGTAGTGCCGCGGCAGTTTGGGCAAATGGCACAGAGAGGCGAGATCGGAGCACCAGTCCCGTACCCGCCGGACCTCTGGCTGCCTCCCCCTCATCTCTTCTCGCCGCCTCCATCCTACCGCTCCGGGACTCCCAGCCGCCCCTCTTCCCCCGCCTCTCGCCTGGACCAGAGGGGAAGAGCAAACACGCCTGGCCTTCCTGCCCAGGCCCCCTTCGGCTTTCGCCCTCCCATCTTTGACCCCCCCAGGGCCATCGAAGGAATTCCAGGCCAACCAGCCTTCCCGCCCTTTCCGGCAGTGCCGGAGACCGTCCCCTACGTGTCTCCGGCGTCCCGCCCCGCTCCCTCCACGCCCCAGAGGCCGCCAGTCGGCCTGGGCTCTGCCACAGGAGCCGCGTTACCAAGGACGCACCCAGCGGGCCTACAGGAACTTCAGGCCCCTGCGGGAACAATGGCCACGGCACCCCCTGGTCATTCAGCTCCTCCTCCCCCCTCACCAGCCCCTTCCAGGGATGCCTCTATGGCAACCGCAGCCCCTGCCGATGCATCCATGGTGTCTGCCATGTCCACCGCCGGCGCCTTGGAGGGCTCCGAGGCCCTGGATGCCACCATGCGCTCAGTGGAGGAGGAACGAGAACTGGAACAGGGAAGGAGGAGACGCGCCCGCTCATCCTCAACCTACCTCCGCTTCCGCTCCAGAAGCAGAGGAGGTACCCTCCGACGCCAACTCTTCGGAGAGCCCCGCCACGTCCGTACCCTCATGACCTGGCACAACGGGGTCAGAGACACGTTCCACGAGCTAGGCATTGACAGGCAGGAGGATCGGTGGGAGGCGGAACAGGCTGGCCAAGAGGAGGCGCAACAGCCTCAAGCTGGAGCACTGGCACTGCGGCAGGAACCCGGACCAGTCGCTACTGAACCAGCACGAGGGCTCTCGGGAGCAGGATGGGAGCAAGACCCCTTCTTGCCAGTTCGAGCCTCGCCCCGCCATCGTGCCCCGGCTCCTCCGCACCAACTCCAGGCGGACACGGACGCCCTCGCCGTGCGCCTCCGCGCCACGTCCATCAGCGGAGCGGAACATCTCCGTCCCCTGCAACCTCTGCCCCCACCTCAGAACACCCTTTCTCCTACTCCACAGATGGGAGGAGGAGGTATGGAGTTGGGGAATGGAGGCGGACTGCAGGACCCTTGGCACGCCGCGGCTACGAATGCGGCGGCAGCGAGATATTCTCCGCAGTACCAGGTGATGGCGCAGCACGAGCAGGCCCAGGGACAGGGCCGCCTCGCCGGACCCCAGGACGAAGCCGAGCTGGACAACTTCGTACAGCAGCTCCGGAATCAAGTTCCCCGGCAGCATCCTTCCGGCTTTACTCCCCCTGCCCCTGTCAACAACCCCTACCAGACACCCATCGCCCCTCCTGGCAGGGCGAGCACTGGCGGAGCCGGACTCTTTGCGTCCCCGCGACACCCGCCTCCTCCCAGTGCTTCATCATCCTCTCCTAGCGGGAGATCCTGGGCGGACCTCTTCGCCCGCCCCTCGCCCAACTCCAGATCCGCGCCTCAACATCCACGAGGAGGCAACGAACCGACTGTGACAGTGAATCTAGTTTCACTGGAAGGCAGTGGAGGAGGGCAGGGGAGTGGAGGAGGGCAGACTACGGGAGAAGGATCCAGCACGGCGCCGCCCCCGCCACCCACGCAGACCTCTGGCCAGAGCAACGACAACCCGGGCCAGGTCTCCCTCGACGGCCTCATGAAGGGCGTCGAGAGCGTGGTGGACCGCATCGCCCTCAAGCTCGGCGCCGCCAGCCTCAGAGACCTTCCTCCTCTCGAGCTTCCACTCTTTTCTGGGGACTACATCCAATACCCCACTTGGAAACAACATTGGAAGTTGTGGATAGATCAGCGGGTGGAGGACCCAGCTACGAGAATGATCTATCTCTCCAAGGCTCTGAAGGGCGGAGCCGCAGAGAAGATCAAGTCTCTCCAGAGCATGGAGGGCGGCTACGACCAGGCGATGCAGGTCCTTGAGGACGCCTACAACAACCCGACGGCGCACGTCCAGGAGGCCTTGGCCTCCATCCAATCGCTTCCCGGGGCGGACTTCAAGGGGCTGGAGTCCTTCCGGGACAAGCTTCGCAACCTCTACCTCTTCCTGTCCCAGCAGTGCAAGATGGAGGAAGCACAGCTGCAGTTCCTGGTCAGCGTGACGATGAAGAAGTTCAGCAACAGGGTGGCGACCTCCGTCGCCAAGAAGTTGACCAACCAGGGTCTACTTTCTCACCAGGTCACTCTGTACGACCTCATCCAGGTGCTCAACAAGGAGGTAGAGGCGCAGCGCAACAAGAGCGCGCTCCTGCAAGCGACGACGTCGGAGACCCCCGCAGCCTCCAACTCCTCCTCCGCCCGCCCCAAGCAGCCGTCCAAGAAGCAGCTCTACTCCACCCCCTCCGTCCTTCCCGTCTCCATCTCTCAGCAGAAAGACGGCGGCAAGAACTCCGGCGGCAAACAGGAGCAATCCTGCTCCATCTGCATGCGAAGGCACAAACCGGTGGATTGCGACCAGTATAAAAGCGCAAAACAGCGCAAGGATCAGGTGGCCAAGTACGATCGCTGCTACCGCTGCTTGGCTAAGGGGCACACGGTGGCGCAGTGCCGCAGCCCCTACAACTGCAGCCACTGCGACAGCTCCAGCCACCATTCATCCCTCTGCTACTCCGCCTACCCTGATTCCTCGCCCGCCGGCAGGCAGCAGGGTACCCAGCAACGACCGCAGAAACAGCGTCGGTCACAAGGGAAGCAGCAGAAGAAACCTCACCCTTCTTCCTCTCGCCCATCCCCCTCCCAGCCCAAACCGCAAAAGAAAGATGCCTGGCAGAAGGAGGGCAAGAAAGGAGGGACGAGACCAGGAGCTGGTTCTTCGCTTCCGATGGCGATGACGACGATGACGGACTCCGTTTCCGACCACTCCGACTCCCTCAACAACTGCAACGAGGCCATCGTCCTCAGCTTCCACGCCGAGGTCGCCTCTTCACCCCTCCAGGAGAGCCCCGTCTCCGAGTCCGTGAACTGCCTACTGGACACGGGCTCCCATATCACCTGCATCGAGAAGCACACTGCTGAGCTTCTCGGATTGCCGGTGGTAGGAGAAGAGGTGGTGAATGTGGGAGTTTTCGGGGAATCTCTGCGACATCCGAGGCGGATGGCCATCGTCAACCTCCACCTACTCACCGCCAACGGCTTCTCCATGGAGCTCAAGGCAAGAGTGCTGGAGGACATCTGTCCGCCTGTGAAGATGCTCCCGTCTCTCTCTCCGGACGAGTGGGAGGCGATTGAAGCAGAGTTTCCCGGGATCGAGAATATGCCGCCCAAGCTGGGCGCCGCCTACATGCCGGTGCACCTCCTCATCGGCCTAGACGTCGGCGGACTCATCCTGGGCAAGATGAACAGAGAGGCCGACATCTCGCCTCTCCTCTCCGTCAACAACACCCCCATCGGCCAGCTCCTCATCGGAGCACCCCAGCTGGAGGTAATGCTCTCGCGAAGGCAGAAGAAGGAAGCCACCATGCTGGTGAACGCGAGCGTGAGCAGCGAGCTCAAGGAGCTCTACACGCTGGAGTCCGAGGGGCTCACGGAGGACGAGATCCAAGAGGACGCCCGTGCCGCCGCCCTGCAGCGGTTCAAGGAGGACCTGCAGCGCAACAGCGGAGGGCGTTTCATGGCTCCCTTCCCCTTCAGAGACGGCAGGTTTCCTGAAGGCGCAAGGGACGGCAAGAACGAGGCCCTCAACCGCCTCCACAGCCTCTGCCGGAAGCTGGACAAGCGTCCCGACCTACGAAAGGCCTTCCATCTCTCCATTCAGCAGATGGTGGAGGCCGGATACGCCGAGGAAGTGCCTCTGGAGGAAGTGGAGCGTCAAGATCGTCAGGTCTTCTACCTCCCGTGCTTCCCGGTGGAGAAGTCAACGTCGCAGCACACGAAGTGCCGCCCAGTCCTGGACCCGACGGCCCAGTGCGCATGTGCTAACGGTTGGAGTCTGCTGGTTGTGCTGGTGAATGAGTATCCAGAAGGTGCGTTGTGACAGGTTGCAATGACAGGTTCTGCAAAGACAGTGCTTGGTGAATTTGAGCATGTGTCTGTCCAAATCGGTGGAGGCGAATGGTGGCTCCCTTGGTGGTTTTGGAAATGGTCCAAATATTGACACTCTGATATGGAAACGGGCTGGGAAGGGTGGCTAGTTGCATCACAGATATTGTGCAAAATTGTGCTGATATACACGCAAGCCACAAAGAACAGTCAGAAATACATCAAACTCATGCTACAGTTCAAGACACATTAATTCTTGTGTGGTTGCGAGTTAGAACCTGATTTTTGGTCCATAAGTAAAGGATGATTATATGTACCTATGAACCAAAAATGAGCTCTAAGAGTTTTGTTTAAGCTGAGATACAGTGCCTTAACCAAGTGACAAGAACCATCCCGATCACCCTGTATATGACAAAAGAAAGGCATTCAAATTCGAGGTAATAACCATGCCAGAAAAACATAGCAATCAACCAATCCAGATAGGCCTTAATACCTTCTACAGCCAACTACTTAGATACATGCAAATCTGCACAACTTGGGGCAAATTAGCTAAAGCTAGTTCAGACCTGATAAGCAACATGCTCAGTAAGAAATACACACGAAAAGAGCTGGTTAACGTGGTAAGACGACTAGACGATGCCTACTCAGGCATAACACAGGCAACAGGACGTGGAGGTCTCAAAGAATTCAAGCGCCTAATCTTTAACTGCAGATCTTAGGAGATCAGATAAGAAGAAACCAAGTGCACACTAAGTCGACGAGCGTGGACAGGAGCAACGGGATCAGTGCGCAGGGATAGAACACCACCAAGAATATTTCGTTTGAAGGTAGTAGAAGCGTTTTCCATCCTCACAACCCTGCGCCAAAATGATGTGGATATATGGGACTGCGCTAACTGTGCCTTACAGATCAAGAAAATTTGACGCCAGAAACGGATTAGAAATTTTCCAACATCTCTGAAATTTGATATATCAGAACATGACCAGAACAATATGAATATAATTGTTATTTATCTTCGATTTTTCACAAAAGATATCTTGAGCATGACATGTACGCGTTCACAATATTTTGAAATAACAAATCAAAACATTAGCTTCATACTTCACTGATCCAAAACGCACATAAATTCACTTTAGGTTGCGGACAGTCCTGCCGCGTGATCCACGCGAGGGACTGAAGGTCACCGTGACTGCCTCAACTCTTCAGGACTACTATTCTTCACCTGCAGCTCCACTTTGCTTCGTTTGCCCACTAGAACTGTCGAAAGACTGGCTAGCAACGGTTCCCAATATACTTCTTTCATCAACACAGACAACTTATGCTTCATTTACTCTCATGACATAAGCATTATGGACAACATTAGGGGAAGGTGCCTGCTAAGAAAATTCTTTATCTAAATAACAGAAATATAATGACAGCCTTCAAAATATAGATACAGTAAAAGATGACTCTAAACGGTACTGTTACAAGACTGAATCTCCCATTTTCTGTCAAATTTTAACATGACAAAGCACATACATGGCGATGTATAAACGCAACAACCCAATCATGCAGTACACCAACACAACCCCCCCTTTCCCCGTATCTTCAGTAGCAGGCACACCACCTCCTGCTGAGGCCACGGGAACCCCCACACGTCTCACGATCGGGCAGCCGGAGACGACGGGACCCCTCCAGTACATTGCCGGACTATTATTTTTTTTTGTCACATTGCCGGACATAAATTCTGGACTTTGCCGGACTACCGACTTTGCCGGACTATTTGTTTTTTCAATTTTTCTGAAGTTCTTGTGTTGGCTTCGCCCGACTCCTAGTACTATTGTCAGTCCTTGGTACTCCACGATTGGAGGGCGTAGCCGTAGTAGCTCCCTATCGGTCGCTACAAAAACTACAAGGCTTCAAAGAAAACTCCGGCAAAGTGCAACGTCATGGTGACAATAAAATGTCCGGCAAAGTACTGACACCGACGGGACACATAGCCGCCAATCGACTGGGTCAATGGGTCCTAACTGCTAATGTTAACACAGCTAATCCCACGCATACCGTATCACAGGTTCTGTCAGCTTTTGGTGAATTGGGGCGGCTCGACGCAATGAACCACTTAAAACAGAAAATCTCCTATGACATTAAAGGGTTCGCAATCATGAGAT
>JASANA010010269.1:0-15024 GCA_030248095.1 Ptycholaimellus sp. GST1_10
TACTCTGTATAAGCGGGCCTTGGCCGCCCGCCCGCTCCGCGGCAGGGTGCCAGAGCTCCTCCGGCCTCCGGGCACGAGCGCTACGGCCCCTACGCTTCGCCTAGCATGCTTCGCATGCTAGTCTACGATCCGGGGCCTCCGCGCCCATGCCCTCCGGCCTCCGGAGCTCTGACTGCCCTGCCCGTCGCGGCAGGCAGCCTGCGGCTGCACAAAAGGCAGCCTGCGGCCGCACCGTGGTGAACAAGCAGCCCATCATCAACTTCATATGGAGGCATATTAAAGGGTTTTTGACCCTACAATTAGCATCATATAGGTAATTTGGGATGTAGATTATGGTATGTTTTTCATGGGCTTCCACCTGGCCGTGGTGAACAAGCAGCTGATCACCAACGCCATCTTCGTCTCCATGCATAGGGGCCTTGCCCCTGTATGAAGTGGATGACATTATTATATAATGGGTTATACTAACCCAAAAAGTAGGGGAAATTTTTTTATTTAGCTTAATTTGAATTCTACTTGCAACTGAAGTGGATGAAATTTTTTCTTAGCAAAAAAATAAGTTTTATATCTTAGATTGTGAACTTTGTGCACTGTAAAACTATCGTCAGTCCAATGTAAAACTGGATTAATTAATGATAAGAGAGCACCTTACTTTAATGACAATTTATTTGGTCAAAATGTAGTTGGCTCCCAAATTTTGCAGACTTTACCCATTAGTTGAAATATAATTTTTTTTCAAATTTTAAGTCCAAATTTTTGTCTATTTTTGAAAACTATCATATGTAGGTGAAATTAAACTGAGGCATATTTTTTGTAGTCAATTGCAATTAATTGCAATGGAGATAGTTAGCAGAGTCAGTTAAAAATTTTTGCTGTGCATATTTTTAAAAATGTTGCTACATTTTACTTTTTTTCGGGACCTCAGATTTCAAATACACTTATTATGCCTACATAAATTGCAATCTCCAGCAATGTTTGCAAGGTCCCAAATCGCCTGGTCACATAATTCGGAAGGCAAAGATTTCCAGGCCAGGTCTATAAGAATCTCATGAAGGTTTTCAGATGTAGCAGCATGTACAAATGTATTGCTTCCAGACAAAACGTTGGTTATAGCCCATGTTGCATTTAAAACCATATCATTGTCGACCCTATCTTCTAAGAACTCTTTAACAATTGCTGCTAAATAGGGGATGAGTTTCAGCTTAATAAAGTCAGGAACATTGGGACAATCAGGCTTTGCTAACCATTTCCGGAAATACAGAACAGATCCAGCCCGAGCTATGATTGATGCAGATGGTGATAAAAAGTTCAGCATTTTAACCATTTCTTCACAACTATTTTTGGAAATATTTTTAGAATAAGTTGTCATATTAATGTATTTGATTTCTGACAACTGCATGTTAAACATGGTTCGCATTGCTTGAAAAAATAATAAGTTGTGTAGTGGTTTGAAGGTGGTTAAATGGTGAAAGTGACTAGTTTTGTAGGAGATGGTTCAGACCGAGAGAATTTTTGACCGCGGAGCAGCCCAAAGAGCCGCTCCGCGGTCTATAGAGGTTACTAAACTCTTGTCCTTATATATATATGTATATATATATATATGTATATTATTATATAGTGGGTTATACTAACCCAAAAAGTATCTCTTATCTATATTTTACCTGCGATTGAAGTAGGGGAAATTTTTTTTTAGCTTAATTTGAATTCTACTTGTGACTGAAGTGGATGAAATTTTTTCTTAGCAAAAAAATAAGTTTTTTATCTTAGATTGTGAACTTTGTGCACTGTAAAATTATTGTCAGTCCAATGTAAAACTGAATTAATTAATGATAAGAGAGCACCTTACTTTAATGACAATTGATTGGGTCAAAATGTAGTTGGCTCACAAATTTTGCAGACATTATCCATAAGTTGAAATATAATTTTTTTTAAAATTTAAATTCAAATTTTTGTATATTTTTTGAAAACTATCATATGTATGTGGAATTAAACTGAGGCATATTTTTTGTAGTCAATTGCAATTAATTGCAATGGAGATAGGTAGCAGAGTCAGGTAAAATTTTTTTGCTATGTATATTTTTTAAAAATGTTGCTACATTTTACTTTATTATGGAGCTAAGATTTTAAATACATATTAGTATTTTGGCCAGGTGCTCTCTTATCATTAATTAATCCAGTTTTACATTGGACTGACGATAATTTTACAGTGCACAAAGTTCACAATCTAAGATATAAAACTTATTTTTTTGCTAAGAAAAAATTTCATCCACTTCAATCGCAAGTAGAATTCAAATTAAGCTAAATAAAAAAATTTCCCCTACTTCAATCGCAGGTAAAATATAGATAAGAGATACTTTTTGGGTTAGTATAACCCACTATATAATAATAGTTGCTATGTAGTTTTAATCATTTCTTGCTTCGTGGGCTCTGGTTTCTTAATGTGCTTCAGGTTAATGGTATCTGGTGTGTCAGATGCTATGCTCACCTCCACAAACGTATCATTAAAGTTACATTTGGAGCCAGTTTTACGAATTTCGCTTTTCTTGAGAATAGGTGGGGCCATTTTTCGTTGCTTAAACTCGTTTCGCTTTGGCGTTCTTCGATATGTTTGGCTGCAATTTCCATTACATCAGGTGGTAGTAGAATCGGTGGAGGTCTTTTTTGAATCGCGAGTTTTGTACCTGTTGGTTGCTTTGCAGTATCTGAAAATTTGCATTTCATATTTTCTGTTAAAGTGCCAGAAGTAATTTTCCTTTCCACGCTTTGGTCCGCTCTGTGGTTTAATAGTATTTTGCTGTCAGTAACAACTTGTTGATCTATTTTGTTTGCACTTGGATCTAGGGCAGTTTCTGAATTAGATTTTGAAGCAGGCATTGATGCATTAATACTTAGATGTAAATCATGACCAATAGCCATGGCAAATTCCCTTTTTGCATTTTCTGAAACCGGGCGTTCTATTATTGCACCAAAGCGGCCACCAGATTTTATGATAATGGAACAAGCTCCATCTTTGTCAGAAACAAGACAATTGTTAATTGCAACAATGCGGTCACATACTTGAAGCTTATCTTCACCTAAGGAATTAGCTTTGACTTCTTTGATAAAAACCCAGTGAAAGTGAGATCCAAGTGCAATTCCCAGCGGTTTTGTGTTGTTTGTATTTGGCCAGTTAATGAATTTGTAGAAATATTCAAATCCAGATCGTCTTGAAATTAAATGTTCCATATCTTTTGAAATGTCTGAATCTTGAGTAGGAGTAATGCTGTGAGAGAGTTCCTGTGGCACCGACATCGATTATATTTCGGTTAATCGACTATTCTAAACATTTATGTCAATTGTTTTCTGAACACACCAAATACAGCAAAATAAATTTAAAACCAATCTAATTAAATTAGGTATTAAAAAAATAACTTTACCAAATCTAATTCTAAAAGGCACAGTTCAAGATATTCACTTTTTCAATCGAGTTTCCATTTTATGTAGATATATGACTCCAGAGCAGTCTGGAAAGCACTCTCAGATTTAGCTTTTAGATAAAAGTTATGGTATATGGCTTTATATGTAAGTATATAGTGCAATTTTTGTGCCAGTCCATCAAATCATTTCCAATCACAGCATGTTCCCACTTGCAATTGTAAGCTGTGTGTTTCATTTCAGTTAAAACCACATAAGGTTGGGTTTATTTTGCCACAAAGCGCAATAACACAATAATGGGCTGGGTACATACTGAAAACGCATGTACATGTACAAAAAATGAGAACATAAGTACGGATGGACAGAGATATAAAAGTGCTCATGTGCAGGTATACATAAATAAAAGGGTGGCCTAAATAAATATATATACATAAATAAACATACATAAACATAAACAAAAGTATACATAAATAAAAGTAAATAAATAAATCACATGATGTTTGTTGGTAGCTGCTTAGCTTGCCTTTGCTTGTAGGTTGCCGCTTTTTGTTTGCTTCATGTGCCCGATTTTTTCACGTCTATGTGAAGATAAAGTGGGTAATAAAAAGGGCTAGGCGAAACTTTAGTGGCTCATAACTCAGTGCTTCAGGGCTAGAAGGAGAGAAGAAGAAGGAGAGAGAAAGGATGAAGTGGACGCTGCTTGTGCTGGCGCTCTCGTTCGCCTGGGTGGTCAAGGCGACAATCTTCCGCTGCCTACAGCGGAACTGCTATTGCGACGACCGCGTTAGTACCTTCCTTTTCCTGCGCTTTCTAATCCCTTTGGTCTATAGTCCTACTAAAAAACTCTGCAATTCCCTATGAATGAATAGAAAAGACAGAAATTGAGGCAAAATGGGCAGACTGTGTGGGGAAGAAAACGAGCGGGCTCTTCCCTGAGCTCTTGTCTCCGCCAGAGCCCCTTCGTGGGGCTGCAGATCAGATTTGACTCGAGCTTCTGCGGGTCTCTGAACCTGACGCGTTTGCTGGAGATCCACCCTGAGATTCAAGTGCTCCGCTTCAAGAAGTTCTGCGACCACTGCGTCAACGGCCCACAGAAGCTCATCAACAACGTCGAGTTTGGCCAAGTCAAAGGTTCCCTTTTCTATCTCTTGCCTTCTTCTTCCTCCCCCTCCCATGCTCCTCTGAGAAGGAAACGGAAAAGGGATGGGTGAATTGTCTAGTGTGTGCCGGCGAGGGGGAAAGCAGCCTGAAGCCATCCAGTTCAGCGACGGGCTCGGGAACTACTCTGCCGACTACCGGGACAATTTCTCTGTCCACCAATGCCTCTTCCTCTTCTAGCACACCAAGAAGCACATCTACGGCGAGTACCTCAGGTTGGCCAACCACTAAAACCTCTCAACTATGCCAGCAACAACTGCTACAACAAAACAGGTCCCTCTACTAGCACCCTTGGGAGTTCAAGCACACTGACTACAACCACGTCGACAACAACTACGTTTACAACCACAACAACTACTCCTAGCACCACCACCGACGGCACCAGGAGCATTTCAAGTGCGCCAAGTACTTCCACTACAGCATCCTCGACAACTCCTTCTACTACAAGCACGACCACGCCTACAACAACATCAACTACACCAACAACAACTACTACAATGGCTTCGACTAGCTCAACTACACTGACAACTACTCCTAGCACCACCACAAGCACCAGAAGCACAGCATCGACTTCAGCGACTACTTCTTCAACTTCCTCAACCAGTACCTCGACTACACCAGCTCCTCCATCTACAACAACGCTCAAGCCTCCTACCATCCAACCTGCTCCAACGCCGCCCACAAACACTACTAGGTTTGCTTGTTTTCTATCATCCTCTTCTCTCTAGTAGCCCTTTTTTGGACTAAGGTGGTTTGAGAAAGCAAAGGAACCTTGTTTGAGCGGAAATGGGATGGTGCTGTGGAGTAGTGCAAGTACGAAGACGACGATGACGACAGGGGTGGTGACGGAGGTGAGCAAGAAGCTGCTGGGACAAGGCTGCACCTCTGAAAGTGCTCAAAGTTCCTGCTCCCTCTCTCTCCATTGATATTTTTATGAGAAGAATTATGATATTTGAATAAATTGACAAGATACGAAGAATTATAGAAATTTATAAATTTTAAAAAAAGCTAACCCTTTAGAGAGCTAAAACTGAACGGGATTGAAGCTAAAGTAGGAGAAGTGAAAGCTATCTGATGATAGGAAGAAGAGTATCAGAGAGGGTGGGAAAAGAGAGGAGGGTGGGAGTTGATATAGACGGGCTGGCTAAGAGATGGCTAGATGGCTAGACAGAGATGGCTAGACGGTATGTAAACTAACACTGATAAAGAAATATATTGACTAAAAATATTGATAAAATTAAGTAAAAAATTTGAAAAAATTAATTTGCTGATTGGTTGAAGTAAATGCCAGACCCCCGTGCAACATTGGGTTCGCTTGGAGCCGGCAGTGCTGCAGGGTATCAACTACGATGGACTGCTATGCCGAGCATAGTCAGTTCCCGATGGAGCGAGCGGGGATGGCGGTCTACCCAGCCATCATCAAGATCTTCTTCCTGTTTGAGACCAACTGCGACTGCAACAACCGCAGCGTCAACTTCCCACGACTCTCCGCCTACTTCCCGCGCATCGAGCAGCTCATATTCCCCGAGGAATGCTTTCATCATGTTCCATTTCATTCTTTTCTTTCCTTTCCATCTGCTTTTTTTTACGAGAGGTGGTATTTGCAGCTAGTGCTGGTGCCACGCTACTACTTGAAGGAGCACAAGGACAAGTTGATCATCTATAATATTCAAGGTGACTGATTTTTTTCCAATTTGATCACAAAAAAATCATAACAAGGGAGAATAGTCTAACTAAAATAACTAATGGGGCTATGACTCTATCGGTAGGTGGGTGGAATGAGCGGAGGGATAGTAGAACTGGGAGCATCCACTGCCGCAGCAGCAACAACCCTCTGTTGATCTAAAAATAAGCAACTGAAGTTTGCAGTCATCCCAGAAGACGTCCTGCCCCCTCCGCCCTCAACTACTACATTCGGCCCACAGACTACGGAATCCAAGCGGATGACTTCTCAGAGCACAAGTCCCAGCCCCCTGCCACGCACCACACCCGCTAGCCCGCCCTCTGGACCGACCAGCTCTGCCCCGACTCCCCCCACAAGAGCGCCAAGCACTCCCCCGAGCCCCCCGCCAAGCGGATCTGGCTCCTCCGCCAGATAGTCTATCTTGAAAAAAATAGTCCAAAAAATAGTCTATCTTGTGAAATTTTTAACTAACCGATTGTATGAATATGAACAAAGAATGAATTGTGATTTGGACTAATTTATTGTTGCTCTTACTCTGATGATAACCTTATGCCTAAGTATCCCTATGCCTTACGAGTGGAGAACAAGGAAATGTGTATGTACCCTGCTTCTTGAGCTTGGGTGGGACGGCGTTGCGACTGGCCTTGGCTGGAGCGCGTGGGGGAGCAAGGGTCTTCTTGGCAGAATGTTGAAAGGAAAGGGTGATGGAGGGGAGGGTTGAAGGGGTGAGGAAGGAAAAGAGAGAAACGTGAACCTTGGGGGTGGTGTCAATGGGTTGTGAGGGCGGGTGTAGTCCACTTCGCCGGCTTGGGTGACGACGGAGTCCTCGAAGGCCGCAATGGACTCCTCCTCATCCTCGGTGGCTTGACGCCGACACCCATCTGGCTCCTCCATTATCGTCCTCACTGCACACGGCATCGCTGATCGACTTTGTGCAGATGATGATGGATGGCTTTGAAAGAGAGAGAGAATGAAAAACTTTGAGTGAGCATTGGTATTTATGAGTTTGGTGGGGAGGTGATAATAGGTGGGCGGTTGGGTGGAAGATTAGTGATAACGAGGAGGGCTCTGCCTGACGGCTAATGGATGGTGGGCGAGATATGTTTTTCACGTGACATGTCGGGCTTTGCGAGCTCAGACTGTGCGAACGGGAAGTGGAGCTGAGCATCTGTCCTAGCAGACAAAGTCCACAGCCCAGCGCTACGTGCCTTAGCCCTTGCATCAACAACTGATAAACAATGACGGTCAAACGATGACAGCTGATTAGGGAGCGAGGCAGAAGTGGCAGTACATTGACTCAACTAGATGGGATGGTAAGTACTATCGTACGAGCATGTTTTCCTGTTCCCACCCTCTGCTGCTCTTGGGGCCGATAGCATAATGACGATAGTGATGATTTGCTCAATCAACAGAGAGCGCTAATCCTTTGCAGCTGCTCTGTTGGAGCAATAGAGCAAGCACTGCATCTTGGCTAGAAGACCATTGAGAACAAATCGTAAATTTGGCAAAGTAAAATTGAAAATATGAATCCAATTGACAAATTTATGATTAAATTTTTAATGGTTTATTTATTTTCTTTGCAAAAAAATAGAGAAAAACACGGCTGAATATGTAAATTAAGATTGCTGGGAAGCCGATCAGATTCTATGAGATCGATCAGGCTGCAAACGGGCTTGTGTCTATGACTCCATATCTCCTGCTATTGGAAGACGATCAAAAACTATTGTGACAAGCAACATTGGTTATCAATTTTAACGAATGTATAAGTTTTTTTTAAAAAATTTTTGTGATTGAACGACTAATTATTTCAGTAAACCAAAAAGAAAATTTTAAGGCTGTTCTGCAACTTCCCGATCATGAAGATCAAGTGACGGAAGAAAAAGCTAAGCATTGCCTTGAGGTTGCAAAAAATCAGATAGAAGATGAGTGATAAACTAATTACTGGTGTGATTTCATTTTGTTGTTTTTGTTTTCGAATTAGAAGAAATAGTCAATGAATTGTGAATTTGCTCCTCTTTCGAATGAAAAAGGAGCTTCAAAAACTTGGTCGAAGTCGAAACCAAGAATAAGAGGCTGATGAAGTTGTAGGCTGATTGTTGAGAGTTTCCAGGGAGACTAGATAACAGAGCATAGCACGGGAAGGGTGGATAAGAATGGGCGAGCTCAAGATGCGCAGAATTGAAAGACATTGTTTGAACAAAGAGAATGTGAAGCAGTTTAAACGAGCGCTATAGAGCACATCTAGAGAAGAATGTGTGATGTAGGCTTTCAATTGTCGTCCCGTGACTCCTCACCCCCACGTGGGAACGTTTACACCTGTCTGCAAAGGACGTATAGCAGACGATCATTCTAGTCTATGGTACAAGACCGCGTATTTGAAATTTGTATTTACCCTTAGAAAACGTACTAGATAAAGCTTCAAAGTTTAAAACGGCGGGCTTGTACCATAGACTAGAATGATCGTCTGCTATATGTCCTTTGCAGACAGGTGTAAACGTTCCCAGCAAGCTCAGCGGCAACCAAGCCGCCTTTGACTGCAACCTGAACCAGGCACAGGCCAACGGCCACCCCATCTACAAGGCCTGATTCAGCAGGCACAGGCCTACGGCCACCATGAGTTCAGACTGTCCCTGCACTCTTGCTTCAGCAGCCTTTCTCTGTGGACTCTGACTGCAAATGGGAGGCGACAAACAGCAGTAACTATGTCAAGAGTCAATCTGTCCCTGCAATCCTCCTCCAGCAGCCTTCCTCTGTGGACTCCGACTGCGGACAGGATTCGACAAACAGTAGGACTATAACTCAACTGTCAAGCTTCTCATCTCTAGCAGCCTTCCTCTGTGGACTCCAACTGCAGACCTGAGAACGGCAACGGCGCATCATCTTTCACTAGCAATTCCTTCACAGCAGCCTTCCTCTGTGGACTCCAACTGCGGATTGAACTGTGAACTCAGATGCCTGCGGAAAGCCCTGCTTAAGAGCTACTAAGAGCCAGTGGACAACAACTACTCTGCCTCATTGCTACTCTTCTCTGTCGCCCTTATGGGGGGGAGGCAGGGAGACTGCTAGGGCATGCCCTGCTCCACTCTGCCCGTTTGCTTAGGAAGTGGGAGAACAGCAGGATTCAATAGCTGGGACGACTGACATGGGAGCGGCCTCACGTGAAGGGCTGGCAAAGCCCCTCGTTCCTTTTCTCTTCGGAGGCACAGCAGCCCATTAGTTAATCTGCAAAGGCCTAGTACGCCTTTTGCCACCTTGAGCCATCAACGGATGGAAGGAGGATGCAGAGGAGAGCAAATTTGTTCTACGGAACTCTGAGCTGATGAGCACAGGATTCGCGACAGCGCAGGACTACCAGGTGGCAATGACAGCACCCAGCCTACCAGGTGGCTGGTTATCGACATGGGAAGGAGAATGGAACAATGAACCCTCAGCATCAGTCGAGGCCTAACCGGCGGCTATTCGACAAATGCATACTACTTCGAGTCTGCTTCGCAGCCAGACAGGTGGCTGATCTTGTCAGTGCGGGCCACTAGGAGTCCACCTCGCAGCCTACCAGGTGGCTGACTGGACGAGCTCAGGCTACTTCAAGCCTGCTTTGCGGCCAAACAAGTGGCCGATCTCGTCAGTGCGGGCCAAAAGGGGTCCACCTTGCAGCCAAACAAGTGGCTGACTGGACAAGCGCAGGCTACTTCGAGCCTGCTTCGTGGCCAAACAAGTGGCCGATCTTGTCAGTGCAGGCCAAAAGGAGTCCGCCTTTCAGCCAAACAAGTGGTTGACTGGACGAGCGCAGACTACTTCGAGTCTGCTTCGCAGCCAACCAAGTGGCTGATTCTCGTCAGTGCAGGCCAATAGGAGTCTGCCTCGCAGCCTACCAGGTGGCTGACTGGACGAGCGCAGGCTACTTCAAGCCTGCTTCGCAGCCAACTAAGTGGCCAATCATGTCAGTGCGGGCCAATAGGAGTCTGCCTTGCAGCCAAACAAGTGGCTGACTGGACGAGCTCAGGCTACTTCAAGCCTGCTTCGCGGCCAACCAAGTGGCCGATCTCGTCAGTGCAGGCCAAAAGGAGTCCACCTTGCAGCCAAACAAGTGGTTGACTGGACGAGCGCAGACTACTTCGAGTCTGCTTCGCAGCCAACCAAGTGGCTGATTCTTGTCAGTGTGGGCCAATAGGAGTCCGCCTCGCAGCCAAACAAGTGGCTGACTGGATGAGCGCAGACTGCTTCAAGTCTGCTTCGCAGCCAAATGAGTGGCTGAATTTGACAAGTGCGGACTACTAAGAGTCCGTTTCATGGCCAAACCAGCGGCCGACTAAAAGTGCAGACTACTTGGAGTTTGCTTCGCAGCCAACTAGGAGGCTGATCCGACAAACACAGCCTACTGGACATCTGCTTCATCAGCCTCAAGTGACTGCGCCAAATGGGAAATCTCGGATCAGTGCAGCACATTACGACTGTTTCGACAATGCGTAAAGTGCATGGCAGCGAATTTGGAGCAAGCAAAAGCCTGGCCTCCTATACAGCCAGCTTCAAGTTTTGCCTCACTTCGCCGCCTGCCCAGCCCTCCTACCTACTATTCGGCACCCCTCAAACTCCCCCCTGCCTACACCCCCTCGCTATACACTCTGCTCCACAGCGCCACACACACACTCTCCTGTGCACCCCCCAGCCTACACTATCAGGAACCTGCTCCCCAGTCTTCGCAAGAAGGGCAGCAAGAAGAGAGGGCGGACTAATTGCTCCTCCCTCTGCAGGCCTACGTTTTTTGGCACAAGCCACAAAAAAGCGGCCTCCAAGGAGCTGGCAAACAGAGAAGATTAATGACTCGCCCTGCCACCACACCCCTCTTCTTTCGCCCCTCCAGAAAAATCATCCTCCAAGGAGCAGCTAAGCGCAGATGATTAATGACTCCGCACTGCCACCACCCCCTGCCTTTTTTGCGCCCCTTGCAAAAAGCGGCCTCTACAAACACTGGCGCCCATCTGTCAGCTCTAATCGCCCCACTGCCTCAGCGCCTGGATTGTTAACGATCCCCCTCTCTCAGCCTAATTGCCCTATTAGTCAGCTTTACACACACTTCTCCCACACACACTGGCTGATTGCGGACAGGGGGCTTCTTTCAACGCCTAATGGTGATAAATGAAGCCAAAGTTTGTCCACCAGTGCTCCAGAGGGACAGGCCTCTGCCTAGCCTGCTTTGGCCTCCACACACAGGAGCTTGGAAATCCTCCCCCTGCTTCTCTACACTATCACGACATCACCTCCACTATGGCCCCACACCCAATGCAGGGTGAGGATCGGAGGTACCCGGCGAGCTACTCCTCCAGCCTCAGTCACTCCCTTTGCCAAGCCCCCTCAGCAGCCCATCTCTCCTCAGACCCTGGCCCAGACTCCCCACTGAGCCCAGCTCTGAGTCCTGGCTCCAGTCCTACAGCAACCTTCCACTGCCCCTACCATCGGCGTACATGCTCTAGCAGCCCATCGTCGACAACCTCCAGCCCTCTGCATCAGCCCCAGCCATATTCTCTCCAAGAAATATGTCTGTCGATGCCTCCCTGCAGCCAACAGTCGCTACCTCCCACACCCCTTCGACCCCCTTCCTCAACTCAACTCCTTCCCAGGGAGATGAAATAGACACCACGCCACACCAGGGGGAGGAGGAAGAGGAAGGAGAGGAGGTGGGCGAGGAGGAGAAAGAAGGAGGAGGCCAGTCCGAGTCGGAACCGGGAAGGAAGCGATCGCGCTTCTCTGACAAGCCCAAGGCCTCGGACAGCCACCCCAAGCCGGCCAAAGGGGGACAGGACCTCTTTGCCTTCCTCAGGGGAGACAAGATGCCAGGAGAAGGGAGCAGGAAGTCTCCCAGACGCGACCAACGACCTCCTGGTCTTCACCGATGGTCGCCCAGATGAAACAACGGGCCCCCCAAGCCAACAAGGGCAGAGAAGGAGTTCCAGGTCCTACCTACACTCCTTCCCTTATCACCTGCTTACATCCTGCCCGAGGGAGCCACAGCAGCCGCTTCATCAACGGAGACAGAAGCCAGCATGTCCTACAGCACACCGCCAGTTAGCCCCTCACCGGCCTACTTGTATCCCGCCTCGACCGGGACCTCAACTACTGCCCCACGTCCAGCTCGAGCGGCTGCAAGGGTCACCTTTGCCTCCCTTTTTACTCCTGAAGCGCCAGCCCCAGGGAGTCCCGCGCAGAGGGCAGCAGAGGCGGACCCAGGCTACCGGAGCTCGCAGGCCTACCTGAACACCGGCTCGGCGCTGCTAGCCAGAAGCCAGCAGAACTGCGCCCGTCTCCTTCAGCAGCTCGCCTGGAAACAGGAGGCCATAATACGACTGGAGCGACAGGTCCAAATACAGAAGGGAGCCGCCCTCAGTTCGAGCCTCAACTCCCTCCAAGCTGAGAGGGCACTTTCCTTTCAAAGAGAGTGCCTGGGGTTGGAGGCGAAGTTGACGACGTTGGAGAGGACCTGCCAGGAACTCCGGGAGAAGTTGGCGACCTCCGAGATGGAGAAGGAAAAGGCCGTCAAGGCCCAAAGCCAGATCCAGGCCGATCGGGACGACCTCGAGCGCGAGAAACAAAGCCTGGAGCAGCAGTTGAACAAGATCCACTTTGTTTGTTCCAACAAGATCCATAAAAAATTGTTTCACCCACACTTTGCGCGCACTTGTCAAAATTGTGATTAACAAAACATTACATTTTTGGGTAGAAAGGTTGAAAAATGGGGTATGTTGAGAAATGGCGAATTTTCAACGGATTTGGACAAACTTTTAATTGTTGAAAGGTAATAACATTTTAGAAAGATCTGGATGGGTGGAACTGGTCCCGGAGCATTTGAAACATTACTTTTTTGGGTAGAAAGGTTGAAAAATGGGGTATGTTGAGAAATGGCGAATTCTCAATGGATCTGGACAATTTTTTTGCTGAAAGGTAATAACATTTTAGAAAGGTATGGATGGGTGGAACTGGTCCCGGAGCATTTGAAACATTACTTTTATAAAAAAATTAAAAATGAGCATTTAAAATGTAAATTAAGAGCATTGGCATGGAATTGTTAGCTGCTAAGTTGCCTGGGAAGTTGTGGGCTCTGAAGCTCCGCAGTCACCTATTGCGCTCTGCGCCATATACTTGTTTCCAAAAAGGAGTGCACAATTCCTTCACAATTTGAAGAGTCATTTTTTCAAAGTTTCTGGTTCCTAGGGGGAGGGGAACCCCCTCCCCAGGTCGGAACTTCGCTCCTCCATTTTGCCCCCCCCCCGACCAAAAATCCTAGCTCCGCCCCTGAACTAAAATCTAATGAATTGATTGATCTAGATGAATATTAATCTGCAGCCATAGCCTCAGCATGTCTGATTCAACAATGAAAATACGCAACTCATACAAAAAGAAAAATGACAAAAAAAACACGGCTTAAGAAAAATATCTTAATAAACGATTGATCAAGGACATAAAATAAAGGCAAAATTGACACAATCTGAAAACGTGAAACACATTTAGCAAACCTCGTTGCCAAGAAAGTTTTGGATTGTTTGAACCAGTTGTACCCTCCGATATTACCAACAAGGTATTCTCGGCTATTGCCAAGATGCGCGGCTTTTGTTCCAAGTAAGCAACGTTATAATGCATAAGAATCACTTCTAGTCAAAATCAGCTGGTTTAATTCAAAAGCCTTAAAACATATGCTTGTTCGAATTTTTTAAACACCAAAATTTTATGTTTTTGGCCACAAAGCGAAATATTACAAATTTGTTTCATAAATTCCTTTTAACAGCTTCAAGACACCACCTAAACAAGCCTAACTGCCAAAATTGAGTTAATTTTTTTGAAAAACTAGGGATTTATAGATGTTTGAATTTTTGAAACATCAAGATTTTGGTTTTTTGACCATAAATCAAGAAATAATAAATTTTTCAAAAATTCCTTTTGCCAGCTTTGAAATGTTACTTAGACGGACGTATCTGCCAAAAATCAGCTAATTCCATTGGAAAACCAGTGATTTACGATTTTTTGTGTTTTGAAACATCAAAAAATTGAGTTTTGCTTTTGGGTGAAAATCAAAAAATTTCTCCAAGCCCTAATAATGGGGCCAAGGCATCACCAAGGCGGACTTTCATGCGGAATTTCAGCTAATTTCATGATAAAACCAGTGATTTACGATTTTTTGTGCTTTGAAACATCAAAAAATTTAGTTTTGGGCGATATTCAAAAAATTACGCCAAGCGCCAAAAATGGCCTGGAGATACCACCCAGGCGGACCTTCATGCAATAAATTAGCCAATTTCGTTGAAAAACCGCGGAGTATGGGTCTGTAACAGACAAATATATATATATACTAGTAATATAGGTCAGTGGCCGTGCTTCGCGTGGCCACCTTTAATTAAAGTTATGCAACCAGTTCCAATTGTATCCTTAAATATGCTCACCTTTCAGAAAAAAGGTTTTCTAAATATATAGATACAACACAAATTTAAAACATCTTCTTGGCCTTTATGGCCACTATGAAGTGTAACAATATCAAAAACTTCTATCGATGCATGAAACAGTTCAATGACAAAGCAATTGACATTGCATCATACTTACCTTGCGACTACTTTGTCTTGAAGAATTACCTGAATCATTCCAAAAACATTGGGCTCCTGGGTAGGAAAGAAATCGAAAAAGTGGCATCAGTCAATCCACTTTTTTCAAATATTTTACTTAAAAACTTTAATAACTATTTAATTTATTTTAAGCAGAACTGTTGTAGCTTTAATTTAAATATA
>JASANA010010271.1:0-23550 GCA_030248095.1 Ptycholaimellus sp. GST1_10
AAAGGTCCCTTGATGTTCTCGCGGATTTCCAACTGGCAGGCATGGGTAGCAGCTCGTGGCAGACAGTAAAGAGAGGTGCAGGCGGAGGGAGATCAACCGGGTTCAGAAGGAGAAGCGGGCGTTGAACGACGCTCGTTTGCCCAATCCCATTCCGCAGCGCAACGTCACTGCAACGGCCTCTCAAAGTATCGAGAAGGCCGCCGCCGCGGACGACAATCTCGGCGAGATTTTCGCCTCTAGAAAATCGCACGTCTTCTTTGGCGACAAGTTACCGACTTTCGCCTCTTCCACTATTTTCTGGCTTTTTACAATCAATCAACGAAAACAAATTCCATGATCCCAAATCTCAATTGGAGCAATAGGCTAATTTGCCATTTCTTCATTCGTTTCTGAAACATCAGAAAGCGAGAAAAAAGCATTGATTTGAGTGGGCTGCTGAGCAAAACGACCCAGCCCGGACCCCGGCGGCTGGGCGGCGCTACGGCGCGGTCTCGGCGCAATGGAATCGGCAAGACCACGTTGGCACCTCCTTCACGTGGTGCCTGTCTCTTCTGGGGAAGGAGGAGATGGATATTGAGGTTCTTCAAGCCGCGGTCCAGCAAGCAGCTGGCCATCCCAGCCAGCATCCCGTCTCCTCCTCCACGCTGGGAGCACGAGGTCGTCGGAGACGATCGACCCTTCTCCCAGTCTGTCCGACAGGCTGACGCCAGGAGAGAAGAGCTCCTCAGGTTGCCTTCACCTTTCCTGCACATAGTTAAAGGCGCGGAGCGAGGGCGGAAAAGGGAAACTGGGATTTGGGTCGAGGCTGGAGAAGGAGCGGCAACCGGCAGATAGTTGCGGGACAGAACGCACGAGAACCCGACGAGCCAGTTGGGCGAAGTCTACGCTGGAGCCGAGGGCCCGCGCGACTCCGCCAAGGCCCCTGCACTCGCTGCCAAAACCCTCGCCGCCTCGGGTTTCCGGTAGTCCGATCAGGCTTTAGTCCATTTTTTTTCCGACTCCTTGGAAATTTAGTTGACCGGGGAGAAAATTCGACGGAATTTTAGAACAGTGAATGTTTGAGATTCGACCGACGAAAGAGTTCAGCGGTGCCTGGGTGATGCGAATGGACACGGGCGCAAGGCCTCTCTTCCTCAAAACCCGACCTCCTCATGCTTCACGAGCAGCCTACCCAACATTGTTGGACATGAAGGTTTTATTTCACTCCAACCCTTTTTCTTCGTAAAATGTGAGGAAGCAATGGGAATTCAGGCCATCTACTCCCTAGAACAAAGCCACCTGTCGTCTTGGGGAGAAAACCTTATTCGCGGTCTCCCATGACCGCAACTTCCTTAACTCCATCTGCTCGGACATCATTCTTCTGTGCAAATTGATAGTTTGACATTTACCCCGGCAACGATGAGAACTTTGAAAAGGTCAACTCATGAAATGCTTTGCATGGTTGTACCAACTTTCTGACCCGGGAACTTTCGATCCCAACTTTCATAACTCAACTTTCGTACCCAGAACTTTCGTACCTGGAAATTTTCGTATCCCGAACTTTCGTACCCAAATTTTTTTTATGGAAAACTTTCGTACATTTTTCTAAATTTTCAAACACTTTCTACAAATTCTTAGCGTAAAAATTAGTCCTAAAGCTAGCTAAGGATGAAACGCCAGGGTTATTTCAATATACATACTGTCACTGTTCAAAGTCTAACTTGATTCAAATATCGGTTGGCTAGGATTCAAACATTGAAATTCGAAAAGTATGCCAAAAAAAATGCTAAAGTTTAGCCGAGTCGATTGCTCTAATTTTGTGGATCTATAAGCTTTGTATCTGTGAATGGAGATATTTTTATATTTTTATGAAACCAATTTCAAGTTTTTGAATTTTCAGCGGGAGACAGAACTTCAAAAAAACGCATGCTGGTAAAGGGTTGCGATAAAGCAACCCATTACTAGTACCCCTGAAAATAATGCAGCATGTGGGAAGACGCAGATGTGGCAATATCTCGCCAACTCATTTTGGTCAAAAGTCGAACCAAGAGCATCTGATGATTTCTTTGACGCAAAGAAAACTTGGGTACGAAAAGTTGGGGTACCGAAAGTTCGTGGGTACGAAAAGTTTGGGGTACGATAGTTCGGGGTACGAAAGTTCGGGTACGAAAGTTCCCGGGTACGAAAGTTCGTGATACCGTTTGACGATTAAATGACACCGGCAGAAAAATGTATAGTTGTATTAACCATCTCTTGCGAAACATCAAAGTTGTAGGTGAAAGAACAGTAGCTTAAAGCAGCAGCAGCGTGAGTACGAAGCTCAGGCGGCGTTCTAGTAGCGCATGCACAGGAGTTCATCATAAATTCCCATTTTTCCTAATTGGAAACATACGTTGGGCGGAATGGACTCAAATCGGAGTTCCGCTACGCTAGAGCGGCCTCCCTCGTACAGTCCAAGATCAAGACGCTGCAAAAGCTCCCCCGCCCAACCCCGCTCGATGGCCTAGCGCCCGCGTCGTCTTCAGTTCCGACTGCGGAGAAGCTCAAGCCTCCCGTCCTTCAGTTGGATGATGTTAGTTGGTCAGAGAAGTTGCCAGTGCCAGAGTTTGCACGAGAGAATATGATGAGCAAGATATTCCTAACCGAAGTGAAGAGGGAGAGCAATGCAGGCTTGGTTCAACAACGCTGGAGAATTCGAGCCCACTCATCTTCCGCAACATCGGGCGCGGAACACTGGAAAGTCGCGTTTGCATCGTCGGGTGAAAATGGAGCAGGTCAGCTTCCTGATCGCTTATCAAATACTCCATTTCAACGTTTCGTTTTGAGAAAACGACGCCGCGCTAAGCTGTTGAAACGAGACCTGGGGAGTCACGAAGGTGAGTCTTGAATGGGAATTTGAGAGTGATGCAAGAGATGTGATGGTAGGGCCTAAGAAAATCTCCAATCGCGGCCTGGAGACGGCCTACTTCACCCAGCACCACGTGGGACCAGCTGGACATGAACCTCACGCCTCTTCACCTTGCTGCAGAGCGTTTCCCTGGTCCTTCCTGCCTCTTTATACTCATCCATCAACATTTTCTTCTTTTGAATCAGCAACATTCTGGATATGGGGTGAAGCCTGCGGACCATATTTCAATTTATGCCAAAAAACTAGCCATTGCGTTACTTTTGTCGTCTTGATAAGCGCAAGGCCATGCGCATGGAGTACAAAGGCTGGGATGCTAGGCTTCACGGCGGGTAGCGAACAGCGCTGGGTCGGTTCGGAGTGACGGGCGACCTGGCCCATCACTGACGCTGTCGGGTGGGCAGAAGTTGGCGGCTGGCCTTCGCCCCGTATCGCGATGGCGGCGCCCAACTTCATGATCCTGGACGAGCCGACGAACCACCTGGACGCCGAGAGTCCGCGTGGAGGCCCCGGGCGGCGCCATCAACGCCTACAAGGGCGGCGCGTCGTCCTCGTCTCCCACGACGAGCGCCTCATCCAGCTCGTCCTGCTCGGAGCTCTGGGTCGCTCTCCGCTGCCGGCGAGTGGAGCGGCTGGAGGGCGGACTCCCGAGTACCGCTACCTCATCATGCACGAGCTCAAGGACATCTTTTGAGAACTCTTTCCCGCTAGGCCAACCTCATGTTTCCTTGTGATTGCCCAGTTGTGTTTGCCTTGTTTCAGATTGGCTGCCGTTATTGGGAAAGAGCAAGTTTGGAGGAAGAGAAGGAGTAGAAGTAGTTTAAGCAAATAGAAAAGGCTCAAAGCCAGACGCCTTGATTGTGGCGTGGGCAAACATATTATGTTGTATTACAATAGCAAACGATTCACGTCACAGCTCCGGTGCTTCCTGGTCTGACCTTGATAGGCTGACATTAAAAACGGATCTGGCATGCGCATAGAATTGCTGGCGAGATATAGGTTCCAAAAAATTTAAGATGTAAGTGTGGATTTTTTGCGCTTTTTAAAAAACTTAATAAATTATTTCAAAATACAATTATGTAAAAAACAATCTAGGCAAAAGCTGATTTTTTCAGATACTAAACATTTTGCCTTATAGTTAGCAATAGAATTTTTTCGGCAAGTACAAAGGGGGAAGGCCTGATGTGAACACCTAAACTTTGAAAGCTTATTGCTCCAGCCGATCAAAAGCTAGAGTTGACTTTTTTACTGATGATACCTCAAATTTAGGTGAAAAAGAAATGCAAATTTTCGAAATTTTTATTTTTGAGATGTTACTAAAATTAAAATTTCTCCAGTTTGACTGATTGAAAAAATCAGCAAATTTATACACAAACTAAGCAGGTTTGGACCTACTTTTGGTAAAAATTTCAACTATCTAGAAATGATGGGCTGGGGCAATAAGCTTTCAACTTTAGGTGTTCATGTGAGGCTTCCCCCCGGACTTGGAAAAAAATTGTATTTTACCAATATTATTCGCATCCATTTTCTGTGCAAATGAAAACTACTGTAGCTGCTAAAAACAATTAGTCCATCAAACGAAAAGGTGTTTGTTTGTAAATGGTCAGGTGACCGGGTTTTGAGTGGCTGAAGCAGACAAACAGGAGGGCCCACCGGCGGCGCGATAAAGCACCATCGCAGCGCAATCCCCTCCTAACACCCCCCCCCCTCTCCACATGCCACCCAGCCATTATAAAACCCTCTGTAAACTCCACCAAGGCTCACAGTACTACCTCTCTGGCCGTCACAAATGAAAGCTAGCAGCATGCAGTCCAGCAGAAGTCAACTGATGGAGAAAAGCTCATCAGCCTCAGCAACCTTCTGGCTCTCCGCCTTTGCCGCCTCCCTCTCATGTGCCTTTCAGAGCCTAGCCCAAGAACTGGCTCTGTGTTTGAAGCAGTTTGTCATGCAGGCTTCTGCGCGGGCTACCAGTTGGGCATCGTGAGCGGCTCCATGCTCTACATCAAGCATGAGCTGGACATCGAGAGAGTGAGCGTGCAAGAGGCTTTGGTTGGCCTCATCCCCTCCCTCATTTCAAATGCCTTCGCATAGTCGTCACTAGCACTCTTGATGGAGAGCAAGCGAGGGACGGTGTAGGTGAGCGGGCACACGGTGACGGGGACGCTCCGTCCCTTGGCCGACGGGGGGCGGGCGGACCGCTTCGGGCGTCGACGGACGCTGGCCCTCGGCGTTCTGGCTACACCTCGCCGCCGCCCTCCTACGCTCCACGGCCGCCTCCCCCGCCGCCCTCATTGCCGGGTGCCTCCTGGCTGGTGTGGGCATCGGTAGCCATTTCCAGTGCCCTTCATGAAGGAGGGGGAGTGAGGATTGTGCTGTTGCCAGGAGTGGGAATGCCGCTGAGTCCGCTCTACGTGGCGGAGGCGGCGCCGGCGAGTCTGCGAGGCGGGCAGTGACGGCAAACACACTCTTCATACCCATCTGCATCGCGGCCGCCTCCCTAGCCTCCGCCCTGGCCACCCACCCGCCCGAGGCTGCCTGGCGCTACACCATGGCCTTCCAAGCCTTGCCCGCTGCTCTACAGCTCCTCGCCTTCTACTTCATGCACGGTAGACTAGCTCTTTTTAATCGTTCACCTCCTTGGCCTTTTGTAAAACTAGTTTCTAAGCCCTATTGAATTTGCACACTCTCCCCGATGGCTGATGGAGTCGGGGCGGGTGGAGGCAGCGGGGCTGGCCATGCGAGCTCTCCGGACTACCCACCCAGCCGCCGACGCCGAAATTAGCCGACATACAAACTGCCTGCATCGCCAGAAAACGCCAAAGGGCCCCAAGTCTCTGGTTGGCCCACAGTCCGCTAAAGACCACCCTGCGACTGGGTCCTCAAACTACCATTCAGGCGAGTCCATGCTGCGCCATGCTGGGAGTGGCCAGTGTACGAAGGGCTTTCCTCGTGGGAGGTCTCGTCCAGGGCGCCCAGCAAGTGACCCTCATCAGCGTCCTCTTGTTAGTCCTTGTTTTTCCAGCAGCTCTCCATCTATATGAAGACCTTCAGAGGCTACATGGTAAGCATCCTGGAGGCCTCCGGGCTAGGCGGGCGATCGGAGGTGCTCTGGCTCTCCCTCCTCGCTCTTCAGCCTCTTCCTGCTGGCCCAGAGCGCCTCCATCTTCGTCGTGGAGCGAGCTGGACGTCGCCCCGCCTGCTTCATCAGTCACGGCTGTAGGCTCCATCCATTCCACCATTCCACTTCCACCCTTCATCCTCCCTCTGCTTTCAGTGACGGCCGCAGCCCTCCTGCTGATCGGCATCGGCTTCAGCCTTGTGACGGCCGACAGCCCACGCCTGCAAGCATCTTCCTGTGGCCAGCTGCTGGCTGCGGATGCCAGCTGTGCCGACTGCATCGCCCTGCCCATTGCGGATAAATTTCCGCATTCAGCGTGTTCGGCATCGCGCCCATTCCTAGAGATTCAGCCACCTCCTCAACCACACCTTCTGCGCAAGCCAAAGACCTGGGCCGAAGACGCAAATGAAAAGGAGGAGGCCAAGCAGGACGAGCCAGGAGCTGGAACTGGGGCAGTAGTCCTGGGCCCAGCTGAGGCCCACACCAGCGGAGCAGTTGCCACCCGCCTGCTCTCTCATCAGACAGCTGCCCAGCACTCCCTCATCCTGCATCCCTTCATCCTCCCCTGCTTCTCAAAACATGACCAAGGAAAGGGACAATCTGCTGATAGCAGAATCCGCACTGGGGCAGGGCGATGCAGTCGGCACAGCTGGCATCCGCAGCCAGCAGCTGGCCACAGGAAGATGCTTGCAGGCGTGGGCTGTCGGCCGTCACAAGGCTGAAGCCGATGCCGATCAGCAGGAGGGCTGCGGCCGTCACTGAAAGCAGAGGGAGGATGAAGGGTGGAAGTGGAATGGTGGAATGGATGGAGCCTACAGCCGTGACTGATGAAGCAGGCGGGGCGACGTCCAGCTCGCTCCACGACGAAGATGGAGGCGCTCTGGGCCAGCAGGAAGAGGCTGAAGACGAGGAGGGAGAGCCAGAGCACCTCCGATCGCCCGCCTAGCCCGGAGGCCTCCAGGATGCTTCCCGTGTAGCCTCTGAAGGTCTTCATATAGATGGAGAGCTGCTGGAAAAACAAGGACTAACAAGAGGACGCTGATGAGGGTCACTTGCTGGGCGCCCTGGACGAGACCTCCGACGAGGAAAGCCCTTCGTACACTGGCCACTCCCAGCACATGGCGCAGCATGGACTCGCCTGGATGGTAGTTTGAGGACCCAGTGGCAGGTGACTTTAGCGGAGTGTGGGCCAACCGAACTGGGCCCTTTGGCGTTTTCTGGCGATGCAGGCAGTTTGTATGTCGGCTAATTCGGCGTCGGCGGCTAGGTGGGTGGTGCGAAAAGCTCGCATGGCCAGCCCCGCTGCCTCCACCCGCCCCGACTCCATCAGCCATCGGGGAGAGTCTGCAAAGTCAATAGGGCTTAGAAACTAGTTTTACAAAAGGCCAAGGAGGTGAACGATTAAAAAGAGCTAGTCTACCGTGCATGAAGTAGAAGGCGAGGAGCTGTAGAGCAGCGGGCAAGGCTACGAAGGCCATGGTGTAGCGCCAGGCAGCCTCGGGCAGGTAGGTGGCCAGGGCGGAGGCTAGGGAGGCGGCCGCGATGCCGATGGGTATGAAGAGTGTGTTTGCCGTCACTGCCCGCCCTCGCAGACTCGCCGGCGCCGCCTCCGCCACGTAGAGCGGACTCAGCGGCATTCCCACTCCTGGCAACAGCACAATCCTCACTCCCCCCTCCTTCATGAAGGGCACTGGAAATGGCTACCGATGCCCACACCAGCCAGGAGGCGCCCGGCAATGAGGGCGGCGGGGGAGGCGGCGGTGGAGCATAGGAGGGCGGCGGCGAGTGTAGCCAGAGCGCCGAGGGCCAGCGTCCGTCGACGCCCCAAGCGGTCCGCCAGCCACCCGTCGGCCAAGGAACAGAGCGTCCCCGTCACCGTGTGCCCGCTCACCTACACCGTCCCTCGCTTGCCTCTCCATCAAGAGTGCTAGTGACGACTATGCGAAGGCATTTGAAATGAGGGAGGGGATGAGGCCAACCAAAGCCTCTTGCACGCTCACTCTCTCGATGTCCAGCTCATGCTTGATGTAGAGCATGGAGCCGCTCACGATGCCCAACTGGTAGCCCGCGCAGAAGCCTGCATAACAAACTACTTCAAACACAGAGCCAGTTCTTGGGCTAGGCTCTGAAAGGCACATGAGAGGGAGGCGGCAAAGGCGGAGAGCCAGAAGGTTGCTGAGGCTGATGAGCTTTTCTCCATCAGTTGACTTCTGCTGGACTGCATGCTGCTAGCTTTCATTTGTGACGGCCAGAGAGGTAGTACTGTGAGCCTTGGTGGAGTTTACAGAGGGTTTTATAATGGCTGGGTGGCATGTGGAGAGGGGGGGGGGTGTTAGGAGGTGATTGCGCTGCGATGTTGCTTTATCGCGCCGCCGGTGGGCCCTCCTGTTTGTCTGCTTCAGCCACTCAAAACCCGGTCACCTGACCATTTACAAACAAACACCTTTTCGTTTGATGGACTAATTGTTTTAGCAGCTACAGTAGTTTTCATTTGCACAAAAAATGGATGCGAATAATATTGGTAAAATACAATTTTTTCCAAGTACGGGGGGAAGCCTCACATGAACACCTAAAGTTGAAAGCTTATTGCCCCAGCCCATCATTTCTAGATAGTTGAAATTTTTACCAAAAGTAGGTCCAAACCTGCTTAGTTTGTGTATAAATTTGCTGATTTTTTCAATCAGTCAAACTGGAGAAATTTTAATTTTAGTAACATCTCAAAAATAAAAATTTCAAAATTTGCATTTCTTTTTCACCTAAATTTGAGGTATCATCAGTAAAAAAGTCAACTCTAGCTTTTGATGGGCTGGAGCAATAAGCTTTCAAAGTTAGGTGTTCACATCAGGCCTTCCCCCTGTACTTGCCGAAAATTCTATTGCTAACTATAAGGCAAAATGTTTAGTATCTGAAAAAATCAGCTTTTGCCTAGATTGTTTTTTACATAATTGTATTTTGAAATAATTTATTAAGTTTTTTAAAAAGCGCAAAAAATCCACACTTACATCTTAAATTTTTTGGAACCTATATCTCGCCAGCAATTCTATGCGCATGCCAGATCCGTTTTTAATGTCAGCCTATCAAGGTCAGACCAGGAAGCACCGGAGCTGTGACGTGAATCGTTTGCTATTGTAATACAACATAATATGTTTGCCCACGCCACAATCAAGGCGTCTGGCTTTGAGCCTTTTCTATTTGCTTAAACTACTTCTACTCCTTCTCTTCCTCCAAACTTGCTCTTTCCCAATAACGGCAGCCAATCTGAAACAAGGCAAACACAACTGGGCAATCACAAGGAAACATGAGGTTGGCCTAGCGGGAAAGAGTTCTCAAAAGATGTCCTTGAGCTCGTGCATGATGAGGTTGCGGTACTCCGGGAGTCCGCCCTCCAGCCGCTCCACTCGCCCGCAGCGGACGACCCAGAGCTCCGAGCAGACGAGCTGGATGAGGCGCTCGTCGTGGGAGACGAGGACGACGCCGCCCTTGTAGGCGTTGATGGCGCCGCCCAGGGCCTCCACGGACTCCACGTCCAGGTGGTTCGTCGGCTCGTCCAGGATCATGAAGTTGGGCGCCGCCATCGCGATCAGGGCGAAGGCCAGCCGCGACTTCTGCCCACCCGACAGCGTCGTGATGGACTGAAGGGCCAGGTCACCCGTCACTCCGAACCGACCCAGCGCTGTTCGATACTCCTCCGCCGTGAAGCCTAGCATTGCCAGCCTTTGTCTCCATGCGCATGCCTACGCTTATCAAGACGACAAAAGTAACGCAATGGCTAGTTTTTTGGCATAAATTGAATAATTCCGCAGGCTTCACCCCCATATCAGAATGTTGCTTAGATAATTAGAAAGAAAATGTTGATGGATGAGTATAAAGAGGCAGGAAGGACCAGGGAAACGCTCTGCAGCAAGGTGAAGAGGCGTGAGGTTCATGTCCAGCTGGTCCACGTGGTGCTGGGTGAAGTAGGCCATCTTCAGGCCGCGATTGGAATTTCTTTGACCCTACCATCACATCTCTTGCATCACTCTCAAATTCCCATTCAACTCACCTTCGTGGGCTCCAGGTCTCCTTTCAACAGCTTAAGCAGCGTCGTTTTCCCTCAAAACAGAAACGTTGAAATGGAGTATTTGATAAGCGATGCAGGAAGGTGACCTGCTCCATTTTCACCGACGATGCAAACGCGACTTTCAGTGTCCGCGCCGAGGCAGATGTTGCGGAAGATGAGTGGGCTCGATTCTCCAGCGTACTTGAACCAAGCCTGCATTGCTTCTCCTCTTTCACTTCGTTCAGAATATCTTGCTCATCCATATTCTCTCATGCAAACTCTGGCACTGGCAAGCTCTCTGACCAACTAACATCATCCAACTGAAGGACGGGAGGGTTGAGCTTCTCGCAGTCGGGGAACTTGAAGACGACGCGGGCGTCGGCATCGACGGGTTCGAGGACGGGGAGCTTTTCCAGCATCTTGATCTTGGACTGTACGAGGGAGGCCCGCTTGGCGTTGTAGCGGAACTCAATTAAGTCCCGATTCCCGCCCAACAGTATGTTCCAATTAGGAAAAATGGAGTACCTTATCGATGAACTCCTGTGCATGCGCTCTGAACGCCGCCTGAGCTTCGTACTCACGCTGCTGCTGCTTTAGCTTATCTTCTTTCACCTACAACTTTGATGTTTCAAGAGATGGTTAATACAACTATACATTTCTGCAGTAGTAATCGTGCAAACGGTATCACGAACTTTCGTACCCGGGAACTTTCGTACCCGAACTTTCGTACCCGAACTTTCGTACCCCGAACTTTCGTACCCACGAACTTTCGTACCCGAACTTTCGTACCCAAGTTTTCTTTGCGTCAAAGAAATCATCAGATGCTCTTGGTTCGACTTTTGACATAATAGTTGGCCAGAGGGCAGTTCTTTTACTCGCCTCCAGCCCTGGAGTCGATTCCGCCTCCGGAGGCGACTTCAATGTTTTCAAAAGCGGAGGCGAGTAAAAGAACAAGTCACAGCCGCCTCCGCTTCAAAATGCCACATGTGCGTATTTCAGGGGTATAATAATGGGTTGCCTTATCGCAACCCTTTACCAGCATGCGTTTTTTGAAGTTCTGTCTCCCGCTGAAAATTCAAAAACTTGAAATTGGTTTCATAAAAATATAAATATATTCCATTCACAGATACAAAGCTTATGGATCCACAAAATTAGAGCAATCGACTCGGCTAGACTTTAGCATTTTTTTTGGCATATTTTCAAATTTCAATGTTTGAATCCTGCCAACCAATATTTGAATCAAGTTAGACTTTGAACAGTGACAGTATGTATATTGAAATAACCCTGGCGTTTCATCCTTAGCTAGCTTTAGGACTAATTTTCGCTAAGAATTTGTAGAAATGTTTGACCATTTGAGAAATGTACGAAAGTTTCCATAAAAAAATTTGGGTACGAAAGTTCGGGTACGAAAAGTTCCGGGTACGAAAGTTCTGGGTACGAAAGTTCGGGTACGAAAGTTCGGGAACGAAAGTTCCCGGGTACGAAAGTTCGTACAACCATGCAAACGATTTCATGAGTTGACCTTTTCAAAGTTGTCATAGTTGCCGCGGTAGATGTCGAATTTGCGATTGGCCAGAAGAATGATATCCGTGCAGATGGAGTTAAGGAAGTTGCGGTCATGGGAGACCACAAATAAGGTTTTCTCCCAAGACGACAGGTGGTTCTCTAGCCAGTAGATGGCCTGAATTCCCATTGCTCCTAGCATTTTTCGAAGAAAAAGGGTAGGAATGAAATAAAACCTTCATGTCCAACATGTTGGTAGGCTCGTCAAGCATGAGGAGGTCGGGTTTGAGGAAGAGGCCTTGCGCCAGTGCCATTCGCATCCGCCAGCCACCGCTGAACTCTTTCGTCGGTCGAATCTCAAACATTCACTGTTCTAAAATTCCATCAAATTTTATTCCAATTCAACTAAATTTCAATTAGACCAAAAAAAAATGGACTAAAACCTGATCAGACTCCGGAAACCCGAGGCCGGCAAGAATTTTGGCAGCGAGTGCAGGGGCCTTGGCGGAGTCACGGGCCTCCAGTTCAGCGTAGACTTCGCCCAACTGGCTCGTCGTGTTCTCGTCGTTCTGTCCCGCCGCTATCTGCCGGTTCAGCTCCTTCTCCAGCCTCAACCAAATCCATTTCCTTTTTCCACCCTCACTCCACACCTTAACTATGTGCAGGAAAGGTGAAGGCAACCTGAGGAGCTCTTCTCTCCTGGCGTCAGCCTGTAGGACAGACTGAAGGACGGTTCGATCGTCTCCGACGACCTCCTGCTCCACGTGGAGGAGACGGATGCTGGCTGGGATGGCCAGCTGCTTGCTGGACAGCATCTTGAAGAACCTCAATATCCATCTCCTCCTTCCCAGAAGAGACAGGCAGCACATGAAGGAGGTGCCAACGTGGTCTTGCCGATTCCATTGCGCCCAACCAGGCCATAGCGCCGCCCAGCGGCCATTGTCAGATCTGCGTTGCTCAGCAGCTGCCTCAAATCAATGCTTTTACCTCGCTTTCTGATGTTTCAGAAACGAATCAAGAAATGGCAAATTAGCCTATTGCTCAATTCAGATTTGGGATCATGGGATTTGGTATCATTGATTGATTGTAAAAAGCCAGAAATAGTGGAAGAGGCGAAAGTGGGTAACTTGTCGCCAAAGGAGACGTCGACACTGTAGAGGCGAATATCGCCCGAGTTGTCGTCCGCGGCAGCGGCCTTCTGGATACTTTGAGAGGCCGTTGCAGTGACGTTGCGCTGCGGAATGGGATTGGGCAAACGAGCGTCGTTCAGCACCCGCTTCTCCTTCTTCTCCCGGTTCTTCTCCTCCGCCTGCACCTCTCTTTACTGTCTGCCACAACTGCTACCCATGCCTGCCAGTTGGAATACAGCAAGAGAACATCAAGGGACCTTTGCAAGCTTCTTGGCATCCACGTTGCTCTTCTCCTCCTTCTTGACCATGAAGATGTTGGTGAGCTCCGGTTCCTTCATCGCCGTCGTTTTGGCCAGATCCACAGCACCGGGCAGAACGCGGTGGCCGCCCAGTTGGACTACAGCAAGAGAACATCAAGGGACCTTGGCAAGCTTCTTGGCATCGTGTGCCTTGAGCATGATGACCAGCACCACAACGTATTGCTGAATGTCTTTAAGTGAGTGTTGCCTTTAGTGTGCGCACTAAAGGTAACACACTAAAATTGGGCCGGTTTTGATGTTATTCTATTCCATAAGGAATCCACTGAAGCAGACACACTGTTCTTCATGTTTAGTCTCACACTGAGAAAATCAATGAAAATTTCAAATGTTCAAACATAAGCGTCAGCCATGGGTTTTGCTTTTTTCAAGAATGAACGATTTAGTCACTACATAACCTTACTTCCTATGTGAATGAATCCATTGCCTGATAAACCTGTGCCACTCTGACTACTCGAAAAAAGCAAAAAAGTTGGAGGCATGTCTTGGCGAAGCCAGTCTGCCTTCTGGCACGCTTCATTGCAGTACTTTTACGAAAAGAAACCTTGAGAGCTGGCTTTTTGCCGCAGTGTTCGCAGCGACAGGCGTGGTTCTTCTCCTTAGGGCCCAACAACCTGCGGACCATAGTGTGTCAGGATATTCGGTTACAATGGAAATGTTGTTGGCATACCAGTCTATGGCTAGTTTCTTGGAAAAGCGGTGGAAACTGGCAGCGTTTCTGGGCAGGCTATTGGCTCTGGCTGTGCAGCTGTGAATGATACTGTGATCCTTTTGCGCGATGCCGCACGCACATTTCCTCATCTCCGCGGCCTTCGTGACGTTTGCAAGGCGGTAAAAATGGGCCTTCAAAAGCATCCTTTCATCAGCTTACCATGCCCAATTGAAACATGAAGTAGAGAAAGCAAGAGAGACTGGAGCATACGTGTCCCTACTAAAAATGGAACCCCCCCGGTGTTGGTTGATTCGTCACAATTTTGACTTGCTTGGGAAAAAAATGGTTGCTTGGAAGGAGCGGGGGCCCTGGGGTGGGGCTTACCAGGATAGTTGGTTGGTTGGTTCATAGAATCTTGAAAAAGTTGGTTGGTTGGTCAGGACCGGGACACGTATGAACTGGAGCAGAGTGTCATGCCTGAAACTTGTACTTGGCGTCTCGAAATTGGTTGAGGCAGTCGAAGAGGCCATCGTCAGCGTTCACCGCATCCCAAACGCCCTGGCTGTAGCCGGATGCCTCCTCCTCGCTGCCCACACACTGTAGCAACGCTCCACTGGCCCCCATCGTCTCCAGCACCGAACGCTGTGCTATTGGAGCATTCACCACACTTCAAGCGCTGGGAATGAAGGCCAGGGTGGGCAGGATGAGAAGGAGAAAAGAAGGCACCAGCAGGCGTAGCAGAAAGTAGAGTGGTGGGGCGTTCTGGCGTCGATGAGTTTGGAGCAGATGAGCTCATGCGGAGGGTCTCCCTCCAGCGCCCTCTCTTCTGCTAGCTTGAAATTCCGCCATATTTTCACCTACAATACATAATTAACCCTTTTTACCTATGGTTACTATGAGGACAATTTTCAAAAAAATAGAATATGCTTATTTGCTTCTGTGGCAGTCTCAATATATGTTTCTTGTTATATTTCACTGCATAACATTCTCATTTATAAAATGAGTGTTTTAAATACTTGTTGCTATTAAGACAGGCTTTTTGGTAGGATTAAGAATTGGTTGGACACTTTTTTTTCTGACCCCCAATTTTTATTGTTGGACATTAAAAAGCATTCATTTTTATACTATGTCCTAAAGGGATAGCTCATATGATGGTATATTTCGCCCACAACAGCTCATTTTGTGAGGCAGGGTCAGGCAGGATGCCGAAAATCCTGGTTTTTTGACCTTCAACAATAAAATTGCTGCTGTGAGCCACAGACTCAATGGATTTCGAAAATTCCAAGACGGGTAGACTCCCAGGAAATTGTACAGTAAAACTGCGCCTTTGGATGGTTCAAACTAACACTTTTTTGTGGTGTAAAACGCTCAAAAAAATGAAAAAGACGAAAATGAGAAAAAAAATTTCAGCAAAAAAAACTGATTTCACCAAAAAATTTTGGGTTTGCACGCAAACGATTGTCATTTTTGAATCTAGCGTTAAATTTTGGTCCAGAAAAGTAGTTTAGTTTTCATCCAGAGGGCTGTTCGGTTAGGACTTCATGGCAATGTTTGATGGTAACTACGAAAATGGCCCTATGTTATAACATAGGCTAAAATTGGGCAAAAAAATTTTTGCTTCAAAATTGGATTTTTTCGGCAGGAATCATCCCTCTTTGATGCCTTCCACCTCGCTGTGACATTTGTTTGACCAATATGATCTTCAATTTTAAGAAATTGAAATGCCCATTTTCCTATGCTTTAACATTGCCTATGCTATAACATAGGAAAACAGACGTTTCAGTTTATGCAGATTGAGACTGTTTTGGGTCAAACAAATGTCAGAGCGAAGTGGAAGGCATCAAAGAGGGATGATTCCTGCCAAAAAAATCCAATTTTGAAGCAAAAAATTTTTTGCCCAATTTTTGCCTATGTTATAACATAGGGCCATTTTCGTAGTTACCATCAAACATTGCCATGAAGTCCTAACCGAACAGCCCTCTGGATGAAAACTAAACTACTTTTCTGGACCAAAATTTAAAGCTGGATTCAAAAATGACAATCGTTTGCGTGCAAATCCAAATTTTTTTGGTGAAATCAGTTTTTTTTGCTGAAATTTTTTTTCTCATTTTCGTCTTTTTCATTTTTTTGAGCGTTTTACACCACAAAAAAGTGTTAGTTTGAACCATCCAAAGGCGCAGTTTTACTGTACAATTTCCTGGGAGTCTACCCGTCTTGGCATTTTCGAAATCCATTGAGTCTGTGGCTCACAGCAGCAATTTTATTGTTGAAGGTCAAAAAACCAGGATTTTCGGCATCCTGCCTGACCCTGCCTCACAAAATGAGCTGTTGTGGGCGAAATATACCATCATATGAGCTATCCCTTTAGGACATAGTATAAAAATGAATGCTTTTTAATGTCCAACAATAAAAATTGGGGGTCAGAAAAAAAGGTGTCCTTGGCTTTTTAAATTTTCTCGATTTTCTCAAAAAGGCTGTCTTAAGTGATATAGAGTGGACTACATGGCAGAGGAGCTTGTAGAGGTATTGAGGCGCAGCGTTGGTGATGGTGGCGATGGACTTGGCCAGCTGGAGTTCAAAATCCCAGGCAAGAAGATGGAAAGGAAGAAGGTTGTCGGTGAAGTATTTCTCCATGAACATGCCCATACGCTCTGGCTGCATTCTCTCCAACATTCCACTCCTCTCCAGGAGCCCAAGCATGCCCAGCTCACGCTCCATGCGCTTTTCGAACGGGCGGAATGTCCTATGGGTCAAAACCATTTTCAGCTTCTGCAACTCCTGCTCATCAACAAGTTACAACCATAGTGGGATGGGCGTACATTCGGTGTGCGAAAAAAGCGGCGCTTGAGGCTGGCCCAGCCTTGCTTCCTTGTGCACCACTGTCCAGGCGTCATTCAGGACGTCCACAATGTATTTCAGCTGAAAACAATTCCACAAAGTTTCTGCGTTGAAATGATGTGAAGCTACAGAGCAAGGATGGATGAAGTGGTTGGGCTGGAAAACGCGTCTGTGAATCCATTCATAGGCAATGATGGAGACGAACTCCTGGCCGCCGCAATCCTCACACTCCACAGCCAGCGTGCTCGGTGCTTCTCGCTTCAACGGGTGCTGCTTTGGCCCCAATTCTGAGACTAACCACCGCTTATATTTGTCAATGGCTCATTTTTCTAGCTCACTTTGAAGAAGCTCTTGCGAACTGGCTGACAGGCGCTTCGTGATAGGCGCAGCTTTATAGAGCTGACAGAAGCAGATGGCCGTTTCATAGGGATGGCCGAAGGTCTCCTGGTGAAGGCTTGGAGGAAGGATCTCGTTTGGTGAAGCGGGAAGAAAGTGAAGGAACGGTGCCATTGCTGGAAAAGAGGAGCGGAAGGACGCGTAGGCTGATAGGCTGGCCTTGGGGAGTGCTGGCGGGTTTAATCTCCTGGTTGGCTTCCAAGACCAGAACATCCACGGCGCAGGCTTGGTCAAACTGTGTCTGCAGTTTTGGTCGCTGCGTGAGGAAGGGTTCGCTGCAGCTCCCTCCTTGCAGACCTGAGAGGAGGAAATCTAGGAACCAGCAATAGCTAAGGGGATCGATGACTTGATTTCGAGAATTTTGAATAAATACAATTAATTTATTAGCTTACAAGCTAATTACATGGACGAGAGGCGTTGGGTTTGGGGAGTTCCGTGTCGATGAAGGCTGGGGAGAAGACCCAGTAAGCTTGTAGAGGACCGGCCAAATTGTACCCCAGCAGGCCTTGCCTTTGCAGATCTGCCAGTCTCGAAGCTGGAACCAATGCCATTCTAAAGTCATTGTTTTTTTCTAGCATCATTTTACGTTGGAAGGTCGGTGATGTCCAAGCTATGAATGGGTACGACAATTGCAGGCTCAAGTGTTCCTGCATTGGTCTAATTTCTGAGCAGGAAATAAGAAATGAAAATGGCAGGTCATGGGAATGTCTACGAAAGCAAAGAAGGGAAAGCAATGATTGCCTGTAGTGGGGCCCTCTGGGCAATGGCGCTAGTGATGTTGCGGGCAGTGCAACGCGGGGCATCCAGGTAGAGCCAGACAGCGTCCATCTTCTGTCGCAGCTCTCCAAGTGGTTCCAGCCAACTGCTCCAAGTGCTCCAGTTCCCTGCAATTATCGCCGCCCTTCAAGTCATGCCAAAATGGACGTCTGGCTGGGGACCAGAGACGTAGGCGATGAGGTGGCGCAGGCGAGGAAAGGTGGAGATGATCTGGGCAGGGATGTGGAAGAAGCCGGACAGGTCGGCGTAACGCTGGCGGTAGACGAGTGGGAAATGGCCCAGCACCAGCGTTTCGATGCTCCCACTGCTGCCCTGGAAGATTGGGTTGGGATGTTGAATGGGGGAGGGTGAGAAGAAGGGAGCAACGGTGTCTTTCAGGGTTTGAAGGAGTCGAGAGATGAAGGTGGCGAGCAAATGCGGCGTGACAGGGAAGGATTTGGCCTCGCACATCAGGTGGTTCAGGCTCACAACTTCCAGGCAGTGTCCATCCTTCTTCAACAGCAGCAGTAGCTGTCGAAAGTTCTCCACTGTCAAGCCTTGCCTGCAGAAACGTTTTTATCTCACAATCGATATCTTTGAATTGCTAGACGCCTGCCTAGCTTACTGCATTTTTCACTTTTTATCACCTTCAGGGCGTGATTAGAACGGGCTGAAACCGAAAAGAAAGGTGAGAAAGCTCTAGGCTGCGAATGGCGCATTGATGCTGGCGAGCGTGCTGAAGAGCTTCTTTGGTTGACTCCAAGAAGTCCTGCTCTGGGTTTTCTTCATCTATCAGACCCCAGGAGTGGAGAACATCGCTTTCGCCGTCGCTGAATCTTATGCCCTCTTCCGCCAAAATCAACCTATAAATCAAGATATTCTTCTCGGTTTAGTTAAAGAGAGCTTTACTGAGAAGGTCGAAAGTGTCAAAAACATGGTTGCCCAAAAATTTTGACCCCCCCTTTTTTATATTTTTTTCGAAACTAGACACACTAGATTTTTGGCGAATTTTTGAAGCTTCAAAAATGGCCAAGATTTTGACAGCCCATAACTCATTTAGTTCTTAACCGATTTTGATGATTTGACCACCATTCGAATCGTCTCGAAACATTTTCTTTTTTTGACCATCACTCTACAATGAATTGCAGCTGAGTAATTGGGGAAAAACTGATTTTCACAGTTAGCGAAAATCACTTTTTTCAATTGTGTTGCAAAAATCTCTTCAGCGAAAAAACTCTTCAGCGAAAAAATGCGTCTTGACCGTCGCTGAAGAGATTTTTGCAACAATTGTAAAAAAGTGAATTTTCGCAAACTGTGAAAATCAGTTATTCGTCAATTACTCAGCTGCAATTCATCGTAGAGTAATGGTCAAAAAAAAGAAATTTTTTTTCTCGTCAAGACGATTCGAATGGTGGTCAAATCATCAAAGTCGGTTAAGATTAAAATGAGTTATGGGCGGTCAAAATTTTGGCCATTTTTGAAGCTTCAAAAATTCGCCAAAAATTGAATTTTGAGTTTTGACCACTCACAGACCATTAAAAGTCTTAAAATTGTGTGTAGTTTCGAAAAAAATATATAAAAAGGGGGGTCAAAATTTTTGGGCAACCAACTTTTGAACCTCTCTATAAAGCTCTCTTAATTTTTCAGTCTCCGGTATTTTCAAGCACTACTGACTGAACTTATATCTAACATTGATATATTAATAAAGGCGGCAATATATATTTAGAATTCAATTATGAGGAACCTTGGGCCCATGTTTTCCTGTAGCTCAACTGTTACGCACCCTCAACTGTTGCTGAAATATTTTTCTTTTCTCAATACTAAGAATATTTAATGTAAAAAAATGATAATAGCCAAAATAATTTATAGGGGCAGCAAAACTGCATGCCGATGTGATGTAAAAGTAGAATGAGTCTAATGAAACGATGAAAAAAACATGGGAATGCGGCCATTTGTTTAGGGCTACGGGATCGGTAGGCGGAAAGAATAAATAATAAGCCAATTACACCTCAAATCAAAACAAAAACAGAAAGAACCGAATGAATTTCTCCAGTGGCGGGACCCGGAAAGGGAGGGTTTGGAATATTTTGAGCGCACATGCAGCTTTTCGTTCCGTGACCCCATCAGGCAGCAAACAAACAAGGGCAACATGAGAGAAGATTGGCACGATATTTATTGGATACCTAATGATTTTTGTCATGTCTTCTGTCTTAATTTTACTATTTATTCCACTTAATCAATCTGATGGAAGTCGTAACAAGTTTGATTATAGAGAATAAAACAATAGTCTGCTGCATTTTTTGAATGAGCTTGTACTATACTAATATACTTCGCGTTTTCGTGACAATTTTAACTTAAACGCAGAAACAAGGATAAATCGGCTGCCTAAAGATTCGCAGCAACATAGATACATGACAAAATTAAATATTTACGGATTGCATGTTTACTGGGACTAATTGGAGAATTCAATTTGTCAAAACATGCTAAACATGCTCTTTACCTTTGTCTGGCGCTGCCTCTCCCAAGGCAGAGCCTATAGATACTGGCTGAAGGAGGATGACAGCGCCCCAGCCCCACCCCAGCACAGTCACTGGTCTCGACGCACAGCCAGAGCCGCAGCAGCAGCTGCAACCACAGGCCAAGCTGGGGTCTGGCGGGTGGACAGGCTGCAGTCAGGGCGCGAGCGTCTAGACCGCCTGGCCCCCATCCGCCTGCGAGAGCTATGGAACGCCATCCCCTGAAGCGCGGTTGGCTTCCTCAGGCCAAGAGAAGAACTCAAGTTGGAGAAAGATGCCAAAGAAGCCTGCAAGAAGCTTTTCACCTATCTACCCCCCTCCAGTTTAAATTCCCTTACTTTCTAATCTGACCATGTCCCTTTTGACCATGCCCGATGACTTGCAGTACAGTTTTATGCTCTTGCATTAATAATCGATAAAAAAATGTATATATGCAGTTTGAAGCAGCTGGCATTTCATGAGCTGGCATTTTCCTTGTTAAATTATACATTATTTTTAATAATCAGTTCAGCAGATTCGCAGGTCGTGTGATTTCATATTCATAAACTAATTATTTTTCAACTGCTCAATTGTACAAGCCTCAGAAAGCAATAAATCTAAACTACAAAACGAAGATGAGCAATCAATGCTGTTGCGGGAAACATGGGATGGAAAAGCAAGCGGAAACCCTCTCTGGCCAGCCTCCAGCCGAGCCCAACCTCCAACGCCATCCCCAGCCATACCCGGAGCCCATCAAGAACGACGACTACCCGGACAGCGATGAATACCCCTTCACCCCCCTCAACTCAGAAACGAGCGGCTCCGAGTCCGACGACGAGCTCACCAGCTCCCTACCCTCCACCTCCCACCTCTTCCGGCCCTTCTCCGACACCTCCCTCCAGTCCAGCGTCTCCCTCCTATCCTCCGCCAGCTCCCTCACGCCCAGCACCGCGGAGTCCGAGGAAGAGTGGCTGCTTGAGCAGCTCCTCCGCAGCACCTACGCCCTGGGCCAGCGCCTCCTGGAGCTCAAGCGTCGGCGGCGTCGCCAGTATCGCCTGCAAAGTGTCCAGTCAGCCTCTCACCGCCGCCCCAACGCCTCCAACACCTGCCCCTTTTAGCTCTATCCTATTTTGTCCAGGCCTCTTTCTTTGCATCGACTTTGCTTTTATCCTCTGTGCAGTAATGTTTCTCTTTTCTATTTGATGATTTTTGTTGGCGTATTATGCTTGGCTTGATATATACTTTTCGGTTCAATAATGATAAAGGAGCAATATTTGTTTTGCAGTTAGAGGTTGGTATCTCGAAGATTACCCGAAAAGAACCCCAAGAAGTGCGGTGAACACTTTTTTCAACAGCGATACAGCGATAGCGATACAGCAAGGGGGAGAAAGGCACCCCCCTCGGAACCTCTTCTTTCTTTGTCAGTTCTTTGCCGGACTTTTCACATTGCCGGACATTTTGTTTTTGACTTGTAGTTTTCGTAGCGACCGATAGGGAGCTACTACGGCTACGCCCTTCAGTCGTGGAGTACCAAGGACTGACAATAGTACCAGGAGTAGGGCGAAGCCAACACAAGAACTTCAGAAAAATTGAAAAAACAAATAGTCCGGCAAAGTGTATTGTCCGGCAAAGTACTGGAGGGTTGTGGGTGTCAGTTCTTTGCCGGACTTTTCACATTGCCGGACATTTTGTTTTTGACTTGTAGTTTTCGTAGCGACCGATAGGGAGCTACTACGGCTACGCCCTTCAGTCGTGGAGTACCAAGGACTGACAATAGTACCAGGAGTAGGGCGAAGCCAACACAAGAACTTCAGAAAAATTGAAAAAACAAATAGTCCAGCAAAGTGTATTGTCCGGCAAAGTACTGGAGGGTTGTGGGTGTCAGTTCTTTGCCAGACTTTTCACATTGCCGGACATTTTGTTTTTGACTTGTAGTTTTCGTAGCGACCGATAGGGAGCTACTACGGCTACGCCCTTCAGTCGTGGAGTACCAAGGACTGACAATAGTACCAGGAGTAGGGCGAAGCCAACACAAGAACTTCAGAAAAATTGAAAAAACAAATAGTCCGGCAAAGTGTATTGTCCGGCAAAGTACTGGAGGGTTGTGGGTGTCAGTTCTTTGCCGGACTTTTCACATTGCCGGACATTTTGTTTTTGACTTGTAGTTTTCGTAGCGACCGATAGGGAGCTACTACGGCTACGCCCTCCAGTCGTGGAGTACCAAGGACTGACAATAGTACCAGGAGTAGGGCGAAGCCAACACAAGAACTTCAGAAAAATTGAAAAAACAAATAGTCCGGCAAAGTGTATTGTCCGGCAAAGTACTGGAGGGTTGTGGGTGTCAGTTCTTTGCCGGACTTTTCACATTGCCGGACATTTTGTTTTTGACTTGTAGTTTTCGTAGCGACCGATAGGGAGCTACTACGGCTACGCCCTCCAGTCGTGGAGTACCAAGGACTGACAATAGTACCAGGAGTAGGGCGAAGCCAACACAAGAACTTCAGAAAAATTGAAAAAACAAATAGTCCGGCAAAGTGTATTGTCCGGCAAAGTACTGGAGGGCTCTTGTGTGGTACGCGAGGGGTGTGTTTTCCATGAGGGGGGAGGGGTAGGTGCTTGAGGGGAAAAACTCATAAGGGGAAGAAGGTAATTGGAGTGAGCAATTTTAAATATTTTAAACGTTTTAAAAATAATATGCACTGGAGAGAAATAATATTGGGCAAAAGGGTACGACACAATTTCAAGGTTACTTACGAGGCTCGTAGAAATAAATCATGCTGGATTTACATTTGCCTAAGCATAGCCAGCCTGTTTTTCAAGGACAAAAGTTATGCGCAGTTTTCTGAGCATCACGTTTACATCATGCCTGGTTTTCATTTGATTTTCTCCAATTTTTGCATCACACGCACTCTATAACCTCAAAACCATTTCAGTTGCAACTGTAGGTGTAGGAGGCATCTCAGAGAGGAGGGCATGAGCTTTGCCTCGGTAGACTATGCCATCCTCGCCTGTTCCTTTGCCGTCTCCCTTGTCATCGGCTGCTACTTTTCCTACCGCCAACGGGTTCCGTTTCCTTCCATCCCGCTTCATCCTTATAGGAGCAGCGCATATGAAGATCAGTGGATAGGACAAAGGGGAACTGGAATCAAGAAAAAAGACAGAAAAAGTGGAAAAAAGAAGGAAGAATGAGAAGAATGTTTGATTGGAGCAAGAGGGTGATGGGAGTGGGAGTGAGGCGGTGCTGGGTGGGGGGAAGATGCCGTTGGTGCCGACAGCGCTCTCCCTCCTCGCCTCCTTCCTCTCCGGCATCCTCATCCTCGGTGTACCAGCCGAAGTCTACACTCACGGTCATCCCATTCCTCCCTCCACCCATCGCCTCTATCCCCTTGTTCCAATAGCACAGGCGGGGCAATGTGGCTGTA
>JASANA010010272.1:0-81267 GCA_030248095.1 Ptycholaimellus sp. GST1_10
GTCTTGTTAGTAAGCATGGGGCACGCCATGAGGGAAGCTTCCTGTGAGGAGGTGAGAGTGTTTTTGGGTAAAATGGGGTCGAGGAGCACGATTCTGATTTATAGAGCTTGCACCGATCACGGGAACATGCTTAAAACATCAAAAATGTGACTTTTTTCAATGTTTTGGAACTGCGCAGATTTGACAACTACCCAATTGGGCAATATTTCAGTCATTAAAGATAAATATTCCCAAACATATTAGCCTCGAACCTCTTTGGCAACCTGACCCCACTCGGGTTGGGTGCCTAATCTTTGAAGTCCCTTGAGGACAGCCGGGTGTTTGCTGTTGCCTTACTAACTTTGGTGTGGCTGTAATTTGGCCACTGGGTGGGGGGATCCTCAAAAGAGTCGTAGACCAAAAAAGAGGCTAATGCATGAAAAAAGCTGAGCACCCGTGTAGCGGGATCCATGCAGCCCAAAATCGTCCTCCAATCCATATGCCCCCCCTTCAACCATTTGCTTTCTTCTATCACCAGATTGCCAGCCGTACCCCGTGCAGCCCACATATACTCCTCCAATCCAATTGCCTTCTTGTCTGGCGATCCACATTGCTTATCCTTGTGGCCTGCCCCAATTATTTTGCAAATTCAGATGCTAAACAAATCCTGCCATGCCGAAAACCTTTATATAATTTTTTTTCGATTTTTAATGAGGTACAAGAAATCATGAAAAAGAATATGTTTTTATAAAATTGGCTTTATTTTTTTTGATTTTGGGTCCACTTGGGGAATAGATTTAAAATACATAAATTTTGGCATATTCATAAATTATGAGCAATACGTAGTACGTTGATCTACTTCGTTAAGTTTCGTATGCTCTCCCTTTCCGGCGGCCGAGGAGAAGGCTTGTCGTTTCTGTTGCGCCAGAAAATTGCATAACTTGGCACTCGTCATCGGCCAGGTGATGCTGGGATATACTCAGCTGATGCTGAACATCGTGCAATGCAGTGTCGTGGGCTTATCCGAGTAATGCGGAAGGAAAGCGAGTGAATACCATCGCTTGTCCACTTCGGCTGATCTTGAACAGAGCGGCCATGAATGGAAGAGGCAAGCTCCAGTTGTTGATGTAAGTTGGAGTGTAGCCGATTTCCTGTTCCTGTCGCTGTTAGGAGCTGAAGAAGGAAGCAGCGATGGTCTGCATGACTCCTGAGGAGTACTCCGGTGGCGTTGAGCTGAGCTGGGACATTCAGTTGGTTGCTGTCCCAGTAGAAGCTGTAGGCCAAGCCGTCCAGGATCCCGTAGATCCAGTCCGAGGCTGACCTCATACTGAAAGAGGCATGAGGTGAGCCTCACGGTTGATAGAGCCTGTGTCTGAACATGGCTCCCTAGCGGGTGCTGAACTGTTGGTCGCTTAGCTTGGCCTTGGACTGATAGCCGTGAGGGATGACGGCTGGGTTGGATTCGAATTACTCCGCGCCGATGCTGTGGTCGGCAAGGAACGGGGTTGTGGCAGATCAGAGTGAAGTTCTAGAGATCAACGCTCTGTGACTGTGGGCAGGGAGTGGAAGGGCAGGGAAGTGGTGAGACGCTGTGCTCACGCTGTGCGGCGCTGGCGGTCTAGCCGATGAAGGCAGACTAGGAGCACCCAAGCTCCCCTGCTAAGGCCATGTAGGCCCTCCTGCTGTCCCTTGCCATGTAGCTGTCCATGAAGACGCGCTCCTCGATTCATCATTGAAGCCGGATAGGTTCTCCTAGTCCTCGATAGATGGACTAGACCGACGGCTTGATCGCTTGTGGCTTGGCGACGATGAAGTTAAGGATTGCAGTTCCAGGTCTTCCCTTCAGTCTGGGCTCACTTGGACTCAGAGTCTTCAATGGCTTGGCTGAAGATGATCTTCCGTGAATTGCGGACTTGGAACTCAGACTCATGTCTCCATTCCAGGCTGCATTCCTGTGTTCTTGAAGATGCATCGGGCTTCCTTCCTCTCTCCTCCTTGCTTATGTCTCAGGCTGCTGAGATGTGTCGCTTCCTTGAGCGATTCTTCCGATTCCGATTCCTTCCCACGGTGCGTCAGTGAGTTGCTCCTTTGTGAGCTGCGTTTCTCCTTTTGCTCTGGTGCTTCTCTCGGACGACTGACTCTCAAGGGAAGGGCGGGCAGATAGGAAAGGCAGCTAAGCACGCATCGCAGCAAGGGCGACAGGGGAGCAAGGATGAGCAATGGTGCGGGTGTAGAGAAGCTGTCGCAGAGGTCCACAGTAGCTTCTTCTTCACCACTGGCGGCGGGCGACGCTCTTGGCTCGTGGCCGCCTTCCGCTGGCCTCCTCCCTCCTAGCGCTGTTCCTCCGCGTAGCCCACGACGGGGGCGAGCGTGAGCGTGAACGGGAGCGTGAGCGGGAGCGGGAACGGGAGCGGGAGCGGGCCGATGACGACGATGCTCCCTGAGTGTCCAGACGCCGCATCCGCTCGGAGTTCCCTCCAGTCAGGATGGCCTTGCCATCCTCCGGTAGCTCGTCGACAGAGTCGGTCATGGACTTGGCCAGTCTGCCGACCTCCTGCATGTCCGCTCGCAGCAGGCGCATGCGGCGGAGTCCTTCGAAGGCGGCCTGGAGGCTCTCGGCCTGCTTCCGGCTGACGACGAAGCCGTCCCCCTTGATCTTGTCCAGCCGCTGTTGGAGGGATCGATTCGCGCACTCGAGCTTGTCCCTAGCGGCTTGAGCTTGGCCTCGCTCCTGGATGGCCTGCTCCTTCTCGGTCTCGGCGTTGACCAGCTTCTGTCGGAACTCCTCGTGGCCCTTCTCCAGCATCTTCACCTTCGCCTCCAATCCCAGGCACTTTCTTTCCCAGGAAAGGGCTTTCTGTGCTTGGAGGGATTCCAGGCGGGATCCGATGACGGCGCCTTTCTGTCGCTGAACTTGCCGTTCCAGCTCCAGAATGCGGCTGTCCTTGTAGTGGAGTCGCTGGAGGTGACTGGCGCATTGGCGCTCCAACTTTTCGATCAACCTGGAGCCGGTGTCCAGGTAGGCGCGTGAGCTCCGGTATCCTGGGTCCACCTCTCTCCTCTTCTTCTCGATCCTCCCAGGGGCTGGGGCTTCAGGGAGAGGAAGAGGAGCAATGATGGCTCTAGGCGCCACCAACGTTGACGATGGTGAAGGTGACGACGACGACGGAGATGGCGGGGCCGTCCCTCTCCTCCTCCATTCGAAATTCCCTGAGGTCGGGGCTCCTTGAAGGGGAAGCGGAGCGAAGGTGACCCGGTGTACTGTCGGGGCCGACGGTGGTGAAGCCAGGGCCGTACTTCTCTTCCTCATCCCTAGACGCTTGCAGGGCGGAGCTTCCTGAAGAGGGGGTGAGGTGAGGGTGACCCTGGGGGCAGATGGCGCTGGGGACGAGGCCGTAGATGAAGACTCCGTCTGCGCCGTAGACGAAGCGGCCGGTGATGGCTTGGTCGAAGGCGCGCTGCAGTAGATGTTGATTCCGGTCCCCACTGAAGGCTGAGCTTCTGGGACTCCCTCCGGCAGCAGATAGGCTGGTGATAGAGGGTTGAGTGGGGAAAGGACCTGCAGCTCTGCCTCCGCCTTGGTCGGTGATGAGGAGTCGGGCTCTCGCCTTGGCGACCGTCGGCGGCGACTGGGAGATCGCCGGTCGCGTCGCTGCGACTTCTGGCCCTTCTCCTTGGGGTCCTTGCCTCCCTCCAGGAAGGCCAGGAGCTCATCTGCTCCCTCAAAGGCCTGGGAGTGCTCCTGTCCGTCCGAGGTCGGCGGCTTGTCGGAGAAGCGCGTTCGCTTCCTTCCCGGCTCCGACTCAGAGCTGGCCCCTCCTTCCTGCTCTTCCTCTCCTACCTCCTCTCCTTCCTCTCCCTCCTCCTCTTGGTGCGGCGTGGCGTCTATTTCGTCTCCCTGGGAAGAGTGTAGATTGAGGGAGGGGTTTGGAGGGGCGTGGGAGATAGCGACTGTCGGCTGCGGAAGAGTGTCGACAGACAGAACGTCGACGGACATATTCCTCGGAGAGAAATGTGTCAGGGGCCGATGAAGGGGACTAGAGGCCGTTGACGATGGGCTACTAGAGCGTAGAGGCCAACGGCAACGGCAGCGGATAGTCGCTGGTGAATTGGAGTTGGGGCTCAGAACTTGGCTCTGCCAGGCTTCTGAGGGTGAGTGGGAAGTGAGGGGCGCTGATGAGGGGACTTGGCCAAGGGGGTGGCTGCGGCTGGAGGAGTGGCTGGCTGAGGTTGGGAAGGTTGAGGCTGGGTACCTCCGATCCTCCCCCCGCAGCGGAGGCGGGGCCATAGTGGTTGGAAGATGGTGATAGTGTAGAGAAGCGGGGGAAGAATTTCCAAGCTCCTGTGTGTGGAGGCCAGAGCAGGCTTGGCAGAGGCCTGTCTCTGTGAGGCGCTGGCGGAAAAACTTCGGCTTCATTTATCACCATTAGGTGTCGAAAGTAGCTCCCTGTGCGCGCTCAGCCGGTGCGTGTGGAAGAAGGGTGTGTAAAGTTGATGGAGGGGGCCATTAGGTGGAGAAAGGGGGATCGTTAACGATCCTGGCTCCAGAGGCGCTGGGGCGATTAGGACTGACAAATGAGCGTCAGTGTTTGGAAGCCCTCTCCGTGAGGGGGGCGAAAGGCGGATGGGGGGGTGGTGGCAGGGCGGAGTCATCTGTCGTCCGCACTTGCTATCCCCCAGAGGCCGCTTTTTCTGGAGAGAAGCGCAGGGTGTAGGGTGTGGTTGTAAGGAGAGTCATTAATCTCCCTTGTTTGCGCTCTCCGGGGGCCGCTTTTTCAGCGCTTGCGTCCAAAAAACGTAGGCCCGCGGAGGAGAGAGAGAGAGAGAGAGGGGGGCAATTAGTCCACCCTCTCTTCTTGCCACCCTTCTTGCGAAGACTGGGGGAGCGGGTCTTGGCCGGCTGGAGCGGGGGTGTTTTTGCAGGGAGGCGTGTGTGTGTGTGGCGCGCTGAGGGGGGTGGAGTGTGCAGCGTAGGAGGGCCTGCTGAGGGGCTGTTTTTGCCCGGTGCCCCAGCTGAAATCCGCCGCCGGCCACTCCACGACCCATTTGAAGCAGGAGCAGTGCAGCACTCCAGTATCCTTGCGATGAGTTTGTTCTTGAAGCAGTCGGTATCGGTGTTCGTAGCGGATGCAATTCCTCGTCCACTCTACTCGATTCCCCCGCCAGGTTGGCTGCTTGGCGGATTCGCAGTAGTTCCGTGCCTGCTTAGATCAGCCACTTGTTTGGCTGCGAAGCGGAAGGTGGTAGTAGTGCCGCGCTCATCGAAGTCAGCCGCCATTGGCTGTAAAGCGGATTGGTGGTAGGTCGGCATTCGTCAAATCAGCCGCCTAGTCGGCTGCTAAGCCAACTCCTGGTGGTCTGCACTCGTTCCACTCAGCAGCCGGTTCGGCTCCAAGGCGGGCTCCTAATCCCCCGCGCTCGACGAGCTCAGCCGCGTAGTCGGCTGGCGAAGCAGACTCCTCATCGTCTGCGCTCGTACAGTCGGCCGCCAGTTCGGCTGCAAGGCGGGCTCCTACTGGCCCGCACTGACGAGCTCAGCCGCGTAGTCGGCTGCGAAGCGGGCTGCCCATTGGTAGTCTGCGCTCCAGTCGGGTGAGCCGCCGGTTCCGGTCTAAAAAAAAAAAAAAAAAAAAAAAAAAAAAAAAAAAAAAAAAAAAAAAAAAAAAAAAAAAAAAAAGCCCCCAAGGCGGGCTCCTAATGGCCCCCGCACTAGACGAGATCAGCCACCAAAGTGGCTCCTAAGCAGACTCCTGAGTGGTCTCTGCTTCTCTCAATCATCCTCAATAGAGTTCGACGGAGGCTTGAGGTTTTGTGCTCCGTATTCCTTCCCGCGTTTGATCTCAACCACTTTCCGTGTCAGCTAGAGCGCTGTCATTTGCCTCCTCGTAGGCCTGCGCGGTCACGAATTTGTGTGCTGCGTCAGAGCCAGAGTCCCCCGTAGAGCAAATTCGCTCTCCTCTGCATCCTCCTCCCATCCGTCGACGGCTCGAGGTGGCTACAGGCGTTTTCAGGCCTTGCAGAGTAACAGTTTGGGCCTTCTGCCCGAAGTCAGTAAGAACGAGGGTGCTTTGCCAGCTCCCTCACGTGGCAGCCGCTCCAGGTCGGCCGCCCCCCAACGTGTAACCTGCTTCTCTCCCGCTTCCTCAGCAATGCGGGAGGGTGGAGCCACCGGCATGCTCTTGCAGTCGCTCCGCCTCCCCCCATAAGGGCGACGGGGGGGGTAGACGAGGGCCGAGTGATTGTTGCCCGCTGGCTCCTAGTAGCTCTTAGGCAAGACTTGCGACAGTGCGTCTGAGTTCACGGTTAGAACCGCAGTCGGAGTCCACAGAGGAAGGCTGCTAGCGATTGCAGTTCAGTCCATAAGGGAAGGCTGCTGTGAGAGAGATAAGAAGGTCGGATGCCTCGTCATTCAGTTCTTTCTCAGGTATCCCAGTCGGAGTCCGAGGAGCGAAGGTGCTCAGAGGAAGGCTGCTAGAGCTGAAAAATTTAACCCTTGAGGCTTGAGTCACGCTGTTTGCCAATTCCACTCGCAGGGTCGGAGTCCAAAAGAGCGAGGTTGCTAAAGAAGAAGGCTGCCAGGAGGACAGCGGCCAGGAATGGAGTGGTTTGAGAAGTGCCGGAGGCCACTGCCTCCCCCACACGCTCCACCAGTGCCGGTTCATCTGCCGGCATCTTCACCACCCGCTCTCAAAAGCCCAGCCCTTCAAAGGCAAGCCACGCACAATTCTTTCACTGCTCCGTGGACAACTGGAGGCCCGCAAAATGAGTGGGGGACGGCGCAAGCAATGCTGCTGGGATGCTATTGGCTGGGCGAGAAGGGGATCTTACGGCAGGGGCGCATGACGCAGCGCATCCGTTGAATCATGTTCGGCGGGCAGGCCTGGCCGTTGTTACGCTGGAAGACCTGGGAAAGAAGAGGTTGAAAAAAACTTCGCCCCTGGCAAATGATGGAATTGGCTCACTTCGATGCTTCGCGTTCGCTGGCGGCGACCGCGGCCGCAGGTGCGTGAACACTCCGACCTCAAACCCGGCCTCTTTCTTTGCTTTTTCTCAGAAAGAATGGAGGTGAATAAATTAAAGAAAGGTTTCTTGAGATGGAAGTGAGAATAGAGCTTTCAAAAGAAGAAAGGGCCAACCAAGGGCTCCAGTAGCTGACCTCGCAGTCTACGGGATCCCCGCCATCCCGCACTCCGCCGATGCCCAAGGCTGTGGCCAGGTGATTGGCCGGCACTACAATCCCCTCCTCTTTCAGTCCTTGCTCAAGAATGAGTGACTGGTTTCGGTGTTAGGCTGCAACCGCAGATCATGCCGTTAGCGAGGTTGAGGAAATGGCTGATGGAATGGATGTTCAGTTTGGCCGCGATGGCTCGCACCAGCTCCATGTCCGGCCCCTCCTCCTCCTTCCTTCAGTCGGCCGCCAGTTCAGGTATCCTTCGAGCTTGCAGGGAACACAGCTGAAGAAGCCTACGTAGGCTTGGGAGTGACAGAAAGGGGCGTGGTGTCTGGGGGCAGCTCAGTAGAGGTGGCCGGTCGTATGGGCAGCAGATGTCGGCTGTGGTTGGTCCGACGACCTGTTTGCGGTCTGCCCCAGCCGTTGACCTGATGCATACCCAGTCTAGGTTAGTGGGCTGGAAAGGGAGCCAGGGGACCTTTGGTGCCCTGGTGGTTTGGTAGAAGGGGAAGGGGTTGTAGGTGGTTAGAGCGGTGCTAGTGGTGGTGGTTAGTGGGGCGGGGTTGGGAGGCGGCAGAGGCTGTGCAGCCGGGCCACTGGTGTAGGCGTGGTTGTCGAGGTCGGGGATCTCGTTGGTTAGTAGGGAGGACACGCCAGCTGCATGCCCCTTGGCTGTGAGAGTAGGTGAGGAAGGAGGATTGGGAGGCGCACCGATTTCCTGCTCCCCCGAATAGCGATCGTCGCAGGCCGCCCGGCACTGCTCGAGGGTGTGGAAGTTGTTGTGGTTGCCCTTGCAGCCGGTGTAGGCGAAGCGGAGGCAGCGCAGCTCCAGCTGGTTGTAGTAGTAGCGGGGGAAGACGCCGTTGCACTGGCCCTTCTCCATCGACTGGGCGCAGATTTCTGTTTGAGGCATAATTGTCAAATTGTTTTTTGATCTAAAGCAGATTTCTGTTTTTAGGGAGTATTTGTCAAAATATTTTTTGATCTAAGGTAGATTTCTGCTTGAGGCATATTTGAGTAATATTTGTTTGATCTAAGGCAGATTTCCGTTTGAGGAATATTTGTCAAATATTTTTCTGATCTAAGACAGATTTATGTTTGCATAATATTTGTCAAATATTTTTGCGCGGCCGAAGGCCGCCTGCCGCGGAGGGCAGGGCAGTCAGAGCTCCGGAGGCCGTAGGGCATGGGTGCGAAGGCCCCGGAGCGTAGCCTAGCATGCGAAGCATGCTAGGCGAAGCGTAGGGGCCGTAGCACCCGTGCCCGGAGGCCGGAGGAGCTCTGGCGCCCTGCCCGAAGCGGCGGGCGGCCAAGGCCAGCTTAACCAGTTACCTCATTTTTGCGTCCGTCTTTCCGCATATATATATATCTATCTATATATATGTGTGTGTCCCAGGCCCGTACTCCTCGGTTTTTCAACGAAATTGGCTGATTTTTTGCATGAAGGTCCACCTAGGCGGTGCCTCGGGACCATTTTTGGCGCTTGGCGTAATTTTTTGAATTTCGCCCAAAACTCAATTTTTTGATGTTTCAAAATACGAAAAATCATAAATCACTGGTTTTTCAATGAAATTTGCTGAATTTTTGCAGGTATGTCCGGCAAAGTAATATCTTGAAGCTGGCAAAAGGAATTTTCGGAATATTTGTTTTTTATCGATTTATTGTCAAAAACTCAAAATCTTGATGTTTCGAAAATTTGAACATGCACAAGTCTTTGGTTTTTCAATGAAATTAGCTGATTTTTGGTATGTACGTCCGGGATAGTAATATCTTGAAGCTGGCGAGAGAAATATTTGAAATATTTAGTATTACTCGATTTATAGTCAAAAACCGAAAATCTTGATGTTTCAAAAATTTGAACATGTATAATTCATGGTTTTTCATAGAGATCGGTTGAATTTTGCCATGAATTTTCATCTAGTTGTTGTCTTGAGGTGAGGCCGCGCATCTTGGCAACAGCCGAGAACACCTTGTTTCGATCTAAGGCAGATAGAAGGATATTGGATCTAAGGCCAGGAGAGGGCTGACCTTCTTTGCGAACGTTCCAGGATTGTTGGCAAGGCTCCTCGTTGCAGTCTTCGCTCTGCATCAGCTTCTGCCCTTTGCAGTCAGCCGCATTCTCCGGGTAGTAAAACATGCGCGTTCGCACTCGCTTCCCTGCACAGCCACTACCTTGGCCTAGGGCTGATTTCTCACAGAATTGTTTTTGGCTCTTATTGAATCTTATGACATCAGAATGATTCGGAATTTCTAGCATCAGAATCTCAGCCACTGACAGAATATTTAACCCTCACCTAGTTCACAATTACAATTTACAAGCGTCAACGACTTTGGCGCGCAAACAAATAGCTAAGTGGTGTGCAGTCATTTACGCATTGTAATTGCAAACTAGGCCAGGCAGTGTCTGGATGCAGATGCCAATAATTCTGTCCCATTCTGATTTCATAAGAATCCCTCTAGCCTTTGCCGCAGCTGTTGGAGCAGGGGGAGTAGTGGGACCAGGCCGTCAGCCGACAGCGGGGGTCCGGAGTAACCGAACAATCACTCCCATGGTCCCCTTCACACTTCTCCAGCTCTGTCAACTCTGCCCGACAGCCTTGCCCCAAGGCCGCGGCCTGGTCCTCGTAGTTGCGGCTCCTGGAGCGGCTGCCAAAACCGCAGGTCACCGAGCACTCCGTCCACCGACTCCACAGCGTCTTGGCGCAGCTCAGACGCTCCGCATTGAAGCCTTCGCCTTCTGCAAGGTGGCTGAGGTTTGGAGTCAACTATTTCAGCAAAACTTATGCCATATCTAGGTTAGTTGTGGCATTATATGGAGAATTTTTGCTTCTCCCAGAATTATGCATAAAATAGCAATAAAAATGGGCAGAAATTCAATTTTGTACACTTCATTGATTGCATATGATTCTGTGCTTGCAATATGGAATAAAACTAATAAAAATAATTATAACGGCAACACTGGTTCGGATTTGGTGGTTTGGAAGGGCTGCAATTGATTCACCTTCGCAGATGGAGATGGGCGCATTGCAGAATTGCTTCTCAGTCATCTGCCGCTGGCAGTTGAACATCTGGGCTTTGATGGGGATGCGGTAGACGCGGGAGCTGGAAAAAAGCTGTGGATAAATATTTCTTTTGCGCTTTGCATAATTTTTATTTTTTAGAATTTGTTTTAAAAAAAGGCTGAAAAATAGTTTTATTTAAATTGGTCTTAAAATAGTTCGATTAGAAACCAAAGAGCAATAAATGTGAAAACCGCATTCGAATGCCTTTGCCGCAGGTGGCGGAGCAGAGGCTCCAGGGACTCCAGGATTCCACCATGCACTCCCCTTCAACCCCTCCCACCCATCACCAAAACTTCAGGGAGGTAAAAGCAAGGGCCAAACGGCGATCGGCAAATTCCAGCTGCTCACTGGTGGCCAGCTCCTCCTCCGCCCTCCGCTGGTACTCGCTGTCGTTCTTGCACTCCATCGGGTACACCTCACAAACTTTCCCACCCTCCTTCCGGTCGGGCAGGAGGACAGGACAGGAACCTTCTGTCTGCGAAGCGTCAGGCGAGCCACGGGCGGCATGTGGCTCTTGTAGGGGTCGTAGAAGGGTGCTCTAGGATCAGCTGGCTCTTTGGTGGTGATGGGACTGATGGGCTCGCGTGGGCTGGTGGGGTTGTTGGGGGACTGTGTGGTGGATCCAGGGTTCATAGGTGGCTAGGAGGAGAGGAGCAAAGAGGGACCATGTAGGTGAGGCCGGAGTCCGTGCCGGCGTCCCAGGGGAAGAGGTCGAAGGAGCGCTCGGCCACCCAGGAGCAGTCGGGGAGGCAGAGATTGACGCTGTCCACGCCCACACACCAGTCGGGGCTGGGGCCCAGCATGGAGGCCACCGAGGCAAAGTGGTGATACCTCAAATGGTCTTCTTCCAGTCCACAGTCTTTGGAAGGCCCCCTTCCCTCACTTGTCCACGCGGAACATGGCCTTGGCGGTGCCGAGGACGTTGGGGTACCAGAGACCTCTGGCTTTCACGATCGTTCGAATCTCTTTGGCCTGGAACACTACTCTGTCTAGACTGATGGAGGAGAGGTGGGGGAGGGGTGGCTGAGAGGACGTGAGTTTTGAGCTCCTGCTCCATGGAGTAGGTGTTGCCCCACTCGGCGAGCTCCTTCAGGCCGTCCGTGGCATAGGCGCCGAGGCTCCAGAGGTGGAACTTGGCCGAGTGCGAGGCCCCGATGATGTCCGAGAAGTGTGTCAGATGGACCACTCAAGTTCCAGGAAGCAAATAGAAGCCAAGAAAGTCGGAAGGCTGGCAAACGGGTGGGGAAGTCTTTAGGATGCGTATTCCTCGACCAGAGGCCCTCGAACACCAGCTCGTACTTGGCCTCGTCGCAGGCTGAATTGGGCATTTGTGTCCAAAGGCAAAGAGGACAGGGGAAGGCTAACCGCAGCACTTTTTGGCCCCATCGTCGGGCACCAGGGCCTCCGAGCCAACTGGCAAAACACATTCCAATTCTTCTCCATACTGCACTGACACTACTACTGCTACACCTTGAGGCAACAACTCAAGGCCCAGATATATGGCGTGTGTTTTTGGATAGAGAAGTCCAGAAAGACCGGCTGGAAGGAGAGACGAGATGGAAAGATGGGACACAAGGGAAGCTTTTAGGCTGCGCCAACTGAAGTATACATATGGAAAGAGGGGAGGTGAACTCACTGGTGCGCTGGGAACTGGCTGGAAACAAGCATTGCTGAAGAGGGGCAGGACAGTTGAAGCACGGAGGATTAGGCTCGGCTTTTGGACAGGAGGAGGAGCAGAGGAGGGGACAGCCGTATAGAGTCATTCGAAAAGGGGAAGGCAAAGGTGTGGAAGAGGCAAAGGGTTTCTGGAAGGAAAGCTTTAGGCGGCAGTTACACTCCAGCAGCGCTGGGATCAGCGCTGCGAACATTGGCAGAGGGTAGCTTTCTGTCAAAAGGCACCCCAGGTCACTCTGGCTACGATTCCGCTGTCGAGGTAGAGTCATGAGGGCAAGCTGGTGTTAGTCAATTGGAGACGAAGCAAAATAGAGGGGGAATAAAAAGTAACTGGCTTGGCAGAACTGCTGGGTGAGATTGCCGGCGTCCATGTACCAGATGTCTCGATACTCCAACACCATGGCCCTGAACTGGACGCAGCCGACGTTCTCCGATGGAGCCTGCCACACTACCTCCACCTAGCCAATTGCAATCTCCATCCTCTTACACCTCCTCTTCACTCTCTGCTTCGACGAACCTCAGCCTTGGGATGAAGAGATGTCTGACTGACGGCGTACCAGCACTTTTGTGACCTCTGCACGGGTCCTGACTGCCCCTTCATCTGGAAATTCTTTTCCCCTCTCTGATCTTAGAGAAATGTAATGTCCTTTTCAGCAGAGTAAAATCTGTGAACCCGAAACAAAAGAAGTGGAATAAGAAGCAGGAAAAACCATGTTGATGTGGAACTTGCCGACGGGCTTGTCGTACTGGCCGCTTTGAGCGTCCTGCGACACGGCCACGATGCTGAAGCCGCGAAAGGTCTGCACCGTATAGGCCGTCCGATAACCTCGCAGCACAACTGCAACCCCAATCTCCTCCAACCCCTCTCATACTCCCGCCAATCCTCCTCACTGGCGTAGTACTGGCCTGGAACATAGCCAGCTGGTAGGGGAGCGCTGTCGTTGCGCGGATAGCTGCGGATCTCCAGGTGGAAGCCGTTCGTGCCCTCCGTCATTGGCGCCTGGACAATCCTGCCACATTTGATCAAAACCTCGCTCAACCCCCCAACAACATGGCACACAAAGGATTAGCAATGTCGACAATCGGTAACTATTATGATGTCAAATGGTGGGAAGCTTTTGAACCAGAATTGCAGAATTAGTACCTATTATGACACTAAAAATGGGTGGAGGTTTGAGTCTACAATTCCGGTTCAATAACCTCCGCCCATTTGGCATCATAATAGGCACCGATTGTGGGATTTGGTAATCCATTGTGAGCCATGTTACCCCCTAAGGGGTGAATGGGCCGAGAACTACTGACGTCTGTCTGCAGGACGGGCTTGCGGACACAGACGGCCAGGGCCTGTGTCCAGACGGCGGCGAAGAGTAGAGCCTTCATTCTGCTCGGCCCCAGCTTCAAAGCAGTCATTCTGTCCAGAGGGAATGGGGGCGAAGGGAGTCGCGGCTAAAGAGCATCTGGGCTTCTCTCCCTACTCATCTGTTTGCTCCGCCGTTTTACCACCGTCTCGTCTGCCCCTCTCCTCCCCTCCCAGAAGCCCTCTTATTTTACAGGCCCCCCTGCCTTCCCACTAGCTGACCAGATGCACTTGTGGACTGGATGGGGCTGAATTGCAGCTCTCCCTTTGAGCCAGCCTTTATGCCATCGCAGATTAGCCATGCATGGGAAGAGCAATGAGGAGGGGAGGAGGGAAAAAAGCGACTGGTGCTTGCTAAAAGTCGGACCGCGACGACACTTTCACTTTATCTCTCTCGCCCCCTATTATCTATAGCCCAGGAAAAAAAGAGACGTCCTTTGCGAGCTCTAGAGGCAATGAAAGAGCGGGAAAGTAAAAGAGGGGAAGAGCTGCTGACTCTGTCCGCAATTACGACCGGCAGTCTTTTTTCCCGCAAAATCATGAATCTTTTGCAGCTCCTCCTTCTTGGCCAAGAAGGCATCGGAAGGCTTATGAGATCTATAAACGGAGACAAAAAAGGTGGAAATGTTGCCGAAAGAAGGCTGCTGAAAAGCTGGCCAGAGCAGCAGCTGTGTTTCCCAGCAGAGGGCAAAGGTGGTCCAAAATTCCGGACATGCCTTGGCGGTGGGGGGGAAGCAGGGGGGAGAGGGGGATTGGTGACTGGAGGGTGAAAACTTCTCGGCGCTCCCGAGTTCCATCCATTCTCGATGCGCGACTCTCGCTCTCGCCCCCTGTCCCCCCGTTGGGCGCTCTGATCGCCTGTGGCATTATAGGGCGAGGTGCAAAGGCCATCACTCATCCTCTTCCACTCCACGCTCTCTTGCCCTGCGCAATAGGCAGCCCCCTCCCCCGTTGGCTGGGATTAGCGCATGTGCTTGGATTCCCATCAACTTCCTCCTCACATTCGCCCAAACACCCCTTTCGTACTATAAACTAGTTGCCGGCAAAGCTTTTCAAGGCAAGGGGGTTGGGCGGATCTGATTGGTTTAATCAAGCGCCAAGCTGCTGGTTGAAGGAATGCAGGCAAGACATTGGAGCAGAGCAGGAAAATTGCCAAGGCCATGTAATGGAAAACTGGTGCATGAAATCCTAGCAGGCATTCTCACCGGCCACGGAATGGACAGGGCGAAAAAACACCGAGGGGCAAATAGGGAGCAGGAAAAAACACAAAAGGGGCAAATAGAGGAGCAGTGGAGGGATCTGACAAGGCAGGGGAGTGGAAGAGGTTGAGGCCGGCTTCCACGGAGGTCTGGCTGGAAGTCGCCAGGATCCAGTTTCAAGGGCTTGAGTGCCTTTTGCGCGAGGCACGTCCCGTTAAGCCCCCCTTCTCCTCCCACAGGCTTTTTGCCCCCATGTCCCTTTTTCACCACCCCCCGGAAAGCTACCATTTTCATCCTCCCTCAGCCATGGCGAGCCTGCTCGGGACACTACGGCCAAGAGAAGGCCTTATTTGGAAGCTGTCAGGGCAAAATAAGTGAGTAGATGCTTGTGCAAAAGTGCCAAGCTCAGACTGTGCAGGAAAAAAGCTGTTTTCGACATTTGCCCCCCAGCTTCAGCATTGAAAAAATGGGCCTCTTCCGTGCTCTACTTTTGCCGGGCAATTGTGGAAATTGGGAGGAAGTCAGGGCCCCTAGTGGCTGCTGGTAAATCAGAGGAGTAAATTGAAGCTGACGGAAGGATGGGAAGGGAGGAGAAGGGGAGGAAAAGGGGGGGAGGATAGGTGATCTGGGAACGAAAGGAGGGACGGTGTGTTCAGGGGGGGCCTTGGCATAAGGTAGGGGAGGGGAGTAGATGGGAGGGGGTATCGGAAGGGATCGTGCGGCCTTAATTCACTTCGCCGCTCTCTTATGAGCTTTGGCGGGCGAAGATATGCTTAAGCAGCGCCCCCGATAAGCTTCGCTGCTTCCTTCCTGTTTTTGCAGGCTTTCTAGTAGAGTAGAGTCAAAAATTAGAAAAAAATATTTCTTTGGAAATTCATTTTATTTTTCATATGATTTTTGTCTTGCGCCTGATTGACCGGAACTCCACATGTTGGTGATAATGGTCAATGGTCTAGCAAATGGTCAAACATCATGCGGCGGTCAAAACTAAAAAAAAATTATTTTAACATAATTTTTTAATAAAATGTCGTATGAGGCAACGTAAATACGGAGTAAAAACCACTCAATTTAAGTTTCATTTCAATTTCATGCCAAAACTGCACAGGATAACCGTATTTTCAGCTACAACGCCTTGAAACAACAATTCAGCTCAAAAATGTAAAATAATGACAATTAAAAAAGACAATAAAGCTAAAGAAAAAAGATATCAATTATTTTTGAGGCCCAGCTGCTGCTCCAGCTGTGCCCTGCGCTGCTGAACGGTGTTGTAGAAGTAGCGGCAGACGCCCTCCATCACCCAGGGCGCCGTGTAATATTCTGCCCTCCGCTCCTTCTCCGGATCCCCGGACGTTTCCGTCATCGTCTAGAAATACGTTCATTGTTCATGATTTCAAAATTGTAATAATTGTTCAAAAAATTGTTCAAAATTGCTTTTGTTCACGGATCAAAGTAAACTCGGTAGGAGAGAGAAGAGGGATTGATTGTAGAACAGGCTAATTAAGGAGGGATTATTACAATTTTGAAATCGTGGACAATTAATATTATGTCATGATTTTGAGCTCAATATGATCTTTTAAGCACTATAACTGTTTTTCGGGAAAAATGGAGCTTCCCTCTTCTCTCTCCCAGCCTACTCTACCACCAACTACTCCTCGCTCACCTTGAGATCTTGCGACTGACTGACCAGCCATTTCTGGATGAAGTCCTGCGGGTCCTCGGCGAAGCGGAGGTAGAAGTCCCGCCGCGTCTTGTGCTCCTTCACCTGCTCCACGTTCTCGTAGATCTGGAATGGAAGAGCCCGGATTTTAGGGGAAAGGCAAGAAAAAGTGTCCAAAAAGGCTGCCTTATTGTCGCACTGGGCAATCTCCTGATGCTGAGCCTGGGAGAAGGCGAACTGGCTCATCTGCTGCTTCAGTGGGTCTTCCTGAAACAACAGCTGGGGTATGAGAAATCAATCGACAGTTTAATTGGGAAGGGTGCTGACGATTTCCACATCGATGTCGTAGCAGGCGGTCTGCAATTTCTCTCATCTTCAAGATCAGGAGATGGAAGGAGGGTGTAAAAAAGGAGTGCCTTCTTGGGATCCACGCCGTCGGGGAGGGAGCAGCAGGCGATGACGTGGTTGATGACGATGGGGTCGGGCTGGGAGAGCAACTGCTGGAGGCGCTGCGGAATTTCCATGAAGCGCATGCGACGGACGCCAAATATCTGAAAGCCCCTGCCCTCTTGGGGCCTGGTGGGAAAGAAGGAGTGGGAAAGAACGCGCTCCAAATAGGTGTCGCAGTTGATGTGATCCCGCTCTCGAGGGTCCTGCAGCTTGTGGTTCTTGACGTACTGCCAGAGGGCTTCGATGATCTTGGGCCGGGTCTCCGTATGAACGCCCAGTAGCTTGGCCAGCGAAGCGTTCAGCTTGAACTTCATCGGCTGTCCAATCGATGGGCAATCTTAGAGAGTCTAGGCGGAGTGGAAGAGGTGACGGCAAACCTGGTGATCTAGGAGAAGCAGAATCGTGCACTTCACATTCTGATCGCCGGGTCTTTTCACTTGAAAGCCGTCAGTCTCCTTGGTCGCCGGAGTTCGGTGCCACTAAAAGTACCGTACAAGCTCTATGATGTGTCACAGAATGGGAAATGTGGGAAGCACCTCGACCAGATGATTGTCAGGGCCGTAGATGTCCTTGTCCAGCTCAATCACCAGGCTCTTGAAGAAGGTGCTGAACTTCTTCTTCGCCTTCTCTGAAATGCCCTCCTTTTCTCACAAACATGGCCAAAGCCCCCAATAAGGTATCCAATGAAGCAACCAGAGGTAGAGCTGGGCGGAACGGCGGCCTGTGCCGAGGGCTGCGAATCGTCCAGCAGACGACCTTCCACCCGGAGCTCCCACATGGGGACGCTGCCCTGGGTCTCGGCGCCCTCCGCTCCCGGGTCCGACGCCTCCTTGCCGGGGAAGAAGGTGTGGCTGACGTAGATGCGCAGGCGACGGCGGACCTTCAGGGGGCGTTTCAGGGCCTCCTACAAGCTCACATTTCAATTTACGTTGTGAATTGGGATGAGGGCGGAATGAAATGAGCCTGATTTCGCCCTCACCCCATTTCACATCTCCAATTGAAAGTGAGCTTGTATGAGGCCATGAAAGCTCGTTCAATTGGAGTTGTGAATTGGGGTGAGGATGAAATGAATGAGGTGAGCGCGATTGCCTGAATGTCCAGGCGTTTGCGAGCGATGGTGGCGTCCAGCTTCTGCTCGAAGGCCACCAGGTCCATGTAGGCGTGGGATTCGGGGACCAGCTCTCGCACCTGCTCATCCTAGCTGATCGCAAAGGCAGCCAAAAAGAAGCCGGAGTACCTGGTTGGGGATGATTTTGTCGCCGAGCTTGCGCTTCTTGCGCGGCGGTTGGGCTGGGCCGGCATTGGCTGGCGGTGGAGGACGAGGGCCCATCTGGACTGCTCCGCCGCGTTTCCCAGCCACCACTCGCCCGCCAGGCGGCATGCTTTGTCTGTGTCGGTTGGGGTAGGATGAAGGAGAAGAGGGGAGGGGAGGAAGAAGGAAGGCAGACCGGATGATGACGGGGGCAGGGCTCATCTGAGTGCCGGGTGGAAGGACGGCGTAGGGCGGGGGGCCGGGGGGCGGTCCGTGGGGGCGCTGCGGGCCTTGCATCTGGGTAGGGGAATGGTTCCTGGTCTGAGTAGGTACTGGGGGGGGCTGTGGTGGGTACGTACCGCCGCTCCGTAGGGGGCCGAAGGCATTTGGGCCATTGCTTGCTTCCACACACACAGACAGAAGGGGCACAGGGCCTTTGTTGATCCTCTCTTTCCCGGCGCCCAAATGTGGCTCGCAGAGCTCACTGGAGGAGTCGGGGACCGCGCGTCCTTCCTTCCCCCCTTCCCTTCGCTTCCCTCCCAAGCCATGCGCACTTTCTACACTGCCCCCAGTCTTGGCCCTTTTACTATATTGCGCGCTGACTTGCCTGTTCACCATTTTTGCCTACTTTAAAATTGCCAATCAATTCGCAAAAAATGAAGCTGCACAAACTGCGCCTCATGCTTTTCCGCAATGGAGTTTGCGAAAGTAAATGTCTACAGATGCAGTTGTCTATGACTGATTGTTGAAACGAACGGCATGGTTGACAATAACAATTGTTGTTGGGCTTTGAAAAGAGCATCATAGGAAGCGCTGAGGCATGGAACAGCAAGCTCGAATGAGAGGCTCATGGAAGAGGCTGGCTCCAGAGGCCACCAGCGTGGCCAGCTGAGCGCAGTAGCCCAGCTCAACCTCTGTCAGCTCATTCTTCTCCACCGAGTACACTGCAACCCATCCTCTTTTTCCTCTCCTCTCCTCCTCTACCCGCCACCTGCCAGAGGGCATTTCAATTTATTTTGCTAAAGTTGCGAGTTGAGTTGAGAGTTGAGTTGAGAGTTGGCTAGTAAGCTGACACGATAACCCAGAACTCGTTAGATCCTATTCAAAATAACTATCGAGTTAGCGTGTTGGGTTACTTGGGAGGTTTGAGCTGTTCAAAATAATTTAACGGTAAATTTAATCGACATAAAACAACTTTTTATCAATGGGGAAGAGGGAAAATGGGAAGGTTTGAGAGAGAAACGAAATAGGAAAAGGGAAAAGCGAAGGGATGTTGAAAACTAAAGGTGGCAACTGCAGCCTAGTATCGCCAATGCTGCCCTGAGCAAACATCGCAGGCAAAGATGAAGGAAAAAGGAAATTGGAGGGTAAATGGGAGAGAAGAAGCGATATGGGTAAAGGGGAGAGAAACGTTATGGGTAAGAAATGTATGTATTATCATACAGTTAAGAATTGCGCAATTATATCCTAGTTACCCAAGATTGTGATGTTTCCCAGGTAAGCAATCTATATAGATGAGTTGCAACTGAGGTCAATTGGCGAGTAAAGCTAAATTACACTCAAGTATGCGTGAAGGGCCGGCCAGCCGGGTTCCTGGATCTCAGAATTACGAGTGCTGGATTAGTGGTGCCTTTGGGGTTGGTACTTGAAGCGTCCCCCTCTTGCCTCAACCCCTTGCACGCGATGTTTGCTCGGGCCAGCGTTGGCGACACTGAGTTGCGGTCGCAGCTCTTATGTCTCAACGTTCCGTCGCTGCCCCGCGGCGATGCGCACGGGAAGAGGCAAGATTACTCTTTTTGCATTCCCCTTCCCTTTACCCGTTCTCTTTCCCTTTCCCCATACCATCCCCTTTCATTTACCCTCCAATATCCATCTTCATTTTTCTTTTTTCCCCTTGCACGCGATGTTTGCTCGGGCCAGCGTTCTAAGCGATACTAGGCTGCGGTCGCCTCCTCTATATCTCGACATCCTGGCGCCGCCCCGCGGCGATGCGCATGGGAAGAGGCAAGATTACTTTTTACATTCATTCTTCCATTTATCCCATAATCGTTCCATTTCGCCATAACGATTCCCTCCCCTTTAGCTATAACGTTTCCTTACCCTCCAATTTCCTTCTCCATTTTTCATTTCCCTTTACATGCGATGTTGGCTCAGGGCAGTGTTGGCGATGCTAGGTTGCGGTTGACACCTTTAGTTCTCAACGTTCCATCGCTGCCCCGTGACGATGCGCATGCTCATTCCTTTCACCTCTATTTTTCCATTCCCTTCACCTCTCCCTCATCCAACTCAACGTGGTCTCCTGTTGCCCCTCTTTCCTCTCCTAACCAATCTCTCCCCTATGCCATGGTCTTGGATTCAGGGGACCAGTGCATGCCGCTGGTGTATCTGGCAGAGAGGTGCACCTGTGCTCGGAGATGCTTGCCGGAGATGCTTGCATGGCAAGCATCTCACCTTCGTCCTTTGTCAATGGACAAATGTATGCATGTGGTAATAGAGTACAGTGGTAATCCAGTCCGGTAGCAATCTTGGCCAGTGGCAATTTAGTCAAAGAGTCATTAGTTATTAATTTGAATTCCTTATATATTGTCACATTCTCAAACTGTCAGGGTCGTATTTAAACTATTCACCAACCATTGATTTTTCCAGTGACAAATTCGGAATAAAAAATCATTTGCTTGGGTCTCAAACCTATCTAACTTGATGGGAAATGGCGCCATAAGTATGGGGATATTTTTATTTTTTTCCAACTGCTCCTAGATAAAAAGTTATGGCCATGCGAAGGTTGAGCATGTAAGCCAGTCAACCCGCTAACCCAGGGGGGAAGCAGGGTTGAGATTATCCGCCAACTCGACCCTCTAACTCAGCCCGCCAGCTTAATTTGAACAGCAAAGTCTCGCGGGTTGGCTAACTCGCTAACTCTTAACCCTCGTGAGTTGAGTTTCTCTTATAAACTGCCGAGTTGGTGGGTTAGCGAGTAATAAATTGAAATGGCCTCAGAGGCCGATATAATTAGCTGCGACTTTACCTGTTTGAAATCGGAAAATGGAGCTGCAAATTTCGACCAAATGGTATAATTAGGGTAGGCCATCTAACTATATCTTTGCTCAATATTTCAGGACCTTGGGCTTATGTCGCAGCTATTCATATCATTTTCAATTTCGACGCTAATTATATCAATGCTCGATGTTTCAAGATTGAAAGCATATTAACAAAATGAATTTAGATGTTTCATGTTTTTTCTCGGCTGATGTCTGGAGCCCCCCCCCCCCCCCAAAGGTTTCACCCCCCCCCCCCCAAAGGAGTTTCACCCCTCCCCCAAGAGTTTCACCCCTCCCCCAAGAGTTTCACCCCTCCCCCATGAGTTTCACCCCCCCCCCCCCAAGGGGTTATAATGAAAAAATTTTTATTAGCTTAAAATGCTTCTCTTTACATATCTCGAAATTTAAACTCAAGGAATTTTTTTCTAAACAACTAAATACCTACTTTTTTACTGAGTCTATACCTAGTTAGTCTATACCGTGTTCGTCATGCTACTAGTTAGTCTATACCGCTATATAGGGCGTAGCCAACACAAAAACTAAAAGGCTCGTCCTTTGACTGTGGCAGTACCTACTAGTTAGTCCTTACCGAGTTGAGCACTTTAAAACATCAATGAACTCAGTATAGACTAACTAGTAGGTACTGCCACAGTCATGACCTCGTCGAGGACGAGCATGCGTCTAAGCTTTTGAGTTGGAATCTTGAAAGGTACTCCTGGTAGGGGACAAGCCCCTACTCCTGGTAGGCATGCGCCCGCCATCCGGTATAGACTAACTATGTTTGGAAAAAAAGTAGGTATTTAATCATCTACATGAAAATTCCGTGAGTTTAAATTTCGATATATGTACAGAAGAGTATTTTAAGCTATTAAAATTTTTTTCAATATAGTACCCTTTGGGGGGGGGGGGGGTGAAACTCATGGGGGAGGGGTGAAACTCTTGGGGGGGGGGGGGTGAAACTTTGGGGGGGGGGGGGGGGGGTGAAACCTTTGGGGGGGGGGGCTCCAGACATCAGCCTTTTTCTCTCACAACAATGATGTTCCAAATTTAAAAATGAAAAATCTTGATGCATGAATTCATTCCTGGAATTTCGCAATGTTTTGAGTTGACATAGAGTTGACAAACAGTTATTTTGGGAAGGGAAATTGTTCTAACTGTTTTAAATTTATGGAAACTGGTCTTGCTGTTCTAAATATGGGTCATGTTTTACATAATTGAAACATATTTTAACTTAAATTTTCATGAAACTACTCTAACCATTCTAACTCTCCTAAATTTGTAAATTACTGCTCATTACATTAATGAGCCATTGCGGTCAGAGGGTGCGATAAAGGCGCCACTGGTAAGCACAAAATGGATAAAACTAGGCACATATGAGAACCAAATGCGAAAAATGAATATTTCATATCATCAATACTGGAGAAATTTGATGAGTCACAGAAAAGAGTTTCTGAACAAAAAAACTAAAAAATGGTTCTTGTAACTTATACCATGTTGAAAAGCACTAATTTTTAGCCTAAGATTGGATTTAGGTTCAAGCGCTGTAACCTTTCATACAGACGGAAAAATTGAACAAAATGAAAGTAGCAGCTGAAATTAGCAGCTCCACCGTTGCGACCCTGCTGCTACGAATTTCAGTTGAAATTCGTAGCAGAGATATAATTAGGTCAAAGTAGCTACGAATTTCAGCTACGAATTTGAAATTCGCATGAGAATTTCAAATTCGTAGTCGACTCTAATGATATCAAAAAGTCGACTCTAATGATATCATTTTAGGTTGAAATTTCGACCCTAATTATATCACCCTGAAATTAGCAGCAGGGTCGCAGCTAATTATATCGGCCTCAGGTGTTTGCGCAAAATGCCACTTTTCCAAGTGTCCCAGCCTCACATCAAAGCAGCGAACACAGTGACGCTTAGGCTTAGGATAAGGCTTATGCTTAGAGTTACTATGATGGAGCTGGGACACTATGACCTCATACTAACTCTAAGCCTAAGCCTTGTCCTAAGCCTCTCTGTGCTCGCTGCTTTGACCTGACGCAGAGACCCTTTGAAAAATGGAATTTCGCGGCAAATACTTGGAGAGGTCTATCTACCCACCAGACTGCCCCGCGCAGAAGGCATCCGGCCGCAACTCCACTGTCAACGGGTCCACGGCTGCCGGGGTGACGAGGGCTGGCTGTGCGGGCTGAGCGGGGAGGTAGGCGTCGGGGGTGAGGACGAGGTTGACGAGGACCGGCGCCGCCGAGTAGGAGGGGAGCATGCCACTCAGGCTGGGCTGGATGGGGCGGCGGGAGGCCTGGATGCGGACCGGGCCTGTGAGAAAAACTCTGATTAGAAACATCAGTTGCATCTGGGAGAGTGACAGGACAATTATCTGCTATCAGCACATTTACTACAGTCTAAGTTTGTCGCGAAAGTAAATGTACTGATAGCGAAATGAAGCCTAGGGATAGGGAAGGGGGACCGGGGTACTGCGAGGGACACCGGTCCCTCTTCCCTAGGCTTCCTTTCTACTATCAGTACGAGGGAAGGGAGTCCTGGGAGGGAAACTTTGCTTATAAACTTCAATTGCATCCGAGGGGGCAGGGCAATGTTCTGCTATCAGCACATTTACTCCAGCCTAACCTTGTCGCCTAAAGTAAATGTACTGATAGCAGAAAAGAAGCGGAGGGAAGGGGGACCGATCTGCTGACTCCAGAGACTCTGGTCCTGGGTCTTGGCGGCTCCGCTGGGATTGGTGGCCAGCTGGCGCTGCTGCTGCTGCTGCATGGCCTGTAGGCGGGCCATTTGCTGCTGCTGGCGGAGGAAGGGGGACATCAGAGGGTTGCTCCAGCTGTTCATGCCGAAGCCTGCACTTTAGGAGCATGCGATGAGTTTGACAGAGCAATTGGGAGCTGACGGGAATAGGGGGTATTCTGGGCATAGGGGTTGCTGTAGGCGTAGGGGTTGGCGGTGGTGGCGGCCGGGTTTCTCCCTCCTATGAGGCAATCGTTGATTTCAAATTTACGAGAAAGGATAAAATGGAAAAGAAAAAGGCAACCAGAGAGGAATCGGGAGTAAGGGTTCTGTGAAGGCAGCTGCTGCTGGCTAGCTGTCTGCTGCTGGGTGTTGGAGAATGAAGGGGCGGCCTGGGAGGCGATGGGGGGCCAGGAGGCAGCCGCGTTGGGCTGGCGAGGCCTGGTCCAGGTGGGTGGAGGCAGGGTGGCCGTGCTAGGGCCTGTCTGGCTGCCAGAAGCACCACCTTGATTCTAAAAACAAGTTTTAGTTGGCTCTGCACGAAGTATGAACGAAATGATTGTTGAGATTTTTGATGCGTTTCTTTTTTTGTGGCGATGTTTTCTCAAAAACTAATATTCAAAAGTCAAAAACAGCGAAGAAGAAGTATAAATGAGATTGTCGATGCTATATCGTATTATGAGTAAGATTGCTTTTTTCTTGTGACAATGTGCTGATGTAGAACATAAGGAAATAATAATTCATCTATCTACATAGTCAATGAAATGTTTTTTTGTTAATTTAAAATATTTAAAAGAAGAGAGGTGACATTAAAAAATTTATTATTTTTAATTACTTTACTAAAAAGGTTATAAGCAGTCAAAATTAAGATTTAATTTCGGCAAGTTTCTATTTAACCTTAACTTTGATTTGAATAAAAATGAAGTTATGCTTCATTCTGAATTTTCGAAAGTTTGCCAAAAATCGAATTTTGGGTTTTTCCGCTTATAGTTTAACATAAAACATGCAAATTTTACTAAATAAATAAAAAATGGGCGAAACTCAAATTTATTTTTAGCTTAAGACAAACATTTTTCACATTTTTTGTATTTTATAAACTCATTCCTTGCTTGTGAATGTCCCTATGTGTTTAATAACTTGTGGCGGGTAGAATGCTTGCGGCTGAGCAGCTCCGGCGCCGGGAGCAGTGTTTACGGCCGCTTCGTTTCCCAGCTCTTGTATTGCTCTTCAAATGATCTATACGTCGTTATCATTGGTCTGAGCAGGCAGGCGCAACCGAAGCGCAGAACCCCCTGTGGGCTGACGCTGGGGAGTAGAGCTGGAGATGGGGGCCTGCCCCAGGACAACGACCGGCAGAAGGACCCAGCACCAGAACTCCATCATCGCCCCCGACGGCTGCAGGCACAACGGATGAACAGGCGTTCTTTGCTGGAGGCGGGAGTTGGAGGGCAGTGCTGGGAGGTAAAAGGTGGAAAATAAGATGAAAAGTGGAAATGATTTTGTGAAAGGCGAGGTGCAAAAAAGTGAAGTAAAAAGGTTGCCGGTGGGGTGGAAAGTGAATGAATTGAAAAAAGCATTACCTCACAGCACTGGTGGAGAGTGCTGAGGGGCGGTGAGGAAGTGGGTGACAAATGTCGGGCGAGTAGCGGTCTGCCTCTCTTGCCTCCCCTCTCCGCCTTCACCGCCAACCGCCTAACAATCGTAGTTCGTCCGCATCACCTCATTTGCTGCCCGTGCCCTCCCCCCATCACCCGCCCCCACCACCTCAAACTTGCCCTCTCTTAATGCACACTCGCACTGCATCTGCCACACGTTTCAATTACTTGCCTGAGCTTCGGGTAAGTGTGGGAGAACAGGAACAGACAGGAATGATGAGGCCATGTTTGCTTATGGCTGAATTATCTGAAATGAAAATACCTCAAATTTTTATTCTTTTCTGATGACGTTGTGCCACCTGAATTTATCATCACATTTTAAAACTTGTTTTGGCATCAGCGCTTCACCTCTCTTGTTCCCAGGCTCAAAGCAACAGTCGTTTTTCATTTTCATTGAGCTGGAATAAACGACTAAACGACGAACTTTGATTCTAGGAAGATTATGGATCGCTAAAGATTTTTGGTTATACACACTTGCACAACCGAACTAGAAAAGATTGATTGAGTTTTTTCAAAATTAAAAATTCAGTTTGTACAGAATTCAAATTCCATTTTGATTGGGATGTTTCATTGGGAGCCTGTAAAAATTAAATTTTGAATTATGACAGGTGCTTGGGAGTTCTTCTATAGCACCGGCTTCGTTTTGAATGAAATAAACCATTTTTGCGCGGCCCCAGGATGCCTGCCGCGGACGATAGAGCAGTCAGAGCTCCGGAGGCCGGAGGGCATGGGTGCGGAGGCGGAGGCATGGGTGCCAAGCATGCTAGGCGAAGTGTAGGGGTCGGGGTCGCAGCACCAATGCCCGGAGGCCGGAGGAGCTCTGGCGCCCTGCCCGAAGCGGCGGGCGGCCAAGGTCAGCTTAACCAGTTACGTCCGTCTTTACGCATATATAATAAAATTATATATGCCATTTAATTCATTTTTGCGACCGTCTTTCCGCATATATAATGTGTCTGTGCCATGCCCGTACTCCACGGTTTTTCAACGAAATTGGCAGATTTTTTGCATGAAGGTCCTCCTGGGACAATTTATTGTGATTTGTGTAATTTTTCGATTTTCGCCGAAAACTTAATTTTTTGATGTTTCAAAATACGAAAAATCATAAATCACTGGTTTTTCAACGAAATCAGCTGATTTTTGGCAGGTACGTCTGTAAAATTGATATCTTGAAGATTTTTAAATTTTAATTAAAATTCACAGTCAAATTTTTAATTCAAATTGATTTTTAAAATATTTATTATTTCTTGATTTATAGCAAAAACCTCAAATATTGATGTTTCAAAAATTTGATCAAGCATTAACAAAGTTTTTCAATGAAATCAGCTGAATTATGGCATGAAGATCCGTCTGGGTAGTGTTTTGAAGCTGTTAAAAGTAGTTTGCGGAATATTTATTATTTCCCGTTTTATGACCACATACCTAAAATCTTGATGTTTAAAAAATTTGAACATTCATAAATTCATGGTTTTTCAATAAAGTCTGCTAAATATTGGCATGAAGATCCATCTGGGTTGTATCTCGAAGCGAGGCCGCGCATCTTTTGGCGACAGCCGAGAAAACCTTGTTAACTTTGTCATCTTGATTATTGGTTTTTTGATAATGTAAAACAATTGTTATCGTGTAGTGGCTCTTACTCTTAATTTACCACCAGCTGAGGTTGAAGCAATTCTATTCACATTTTCAAATGACTAAATCTTGCATAATCTTTCAGCAGACACAATTTCTTTGGACAAAAAAGAAATATTTGTCCTAAAATGAAACGTGATGATAGACAACCTTCTTCAGATATTTTTTCGAACTAAGGCAGGATCCGTAAATAGCACTCAAAAATATTCTTCATATCGGTTTAGAATACCAAAAAACAATTCACCATTCAGAAAATATATCATGCATCAAAGCAGAATAATAAACCAAAGACACCAGAACTATGTTTTCCTTCCACTGAGAGCCGACATGTAAGCAGAGAATGGATGGGCGTAGGAAGGGTGCGGCCGTCTGTGATTGGCGTAGGGGGGCTGCGGGGGGCGACCGGTGAAGCCACTCTGTCCTCCCCTCGAGGAACCCTTCGCCCCGTGCACCTTCACCTTCATCTCTATCGGCGAGGAGCTCTGCAACTGCTCCCTAGAGCTGATGCAGCATTAACTGCAATTCAAAGGCCAACAGCGCAGCAGTGATTCCGGAACGGGAGCAGCAGGCCCTGTACGCCGTAGTTCATGAACCGCCAGAGGCTCAGGCAGACCTCCAGGTCGTCGTTTTTCAACTCCGCCTCTGCATGAGCGGAGGCTGGTAGCCATTTATTGTCGTGAGAATTGCAGCTGTCAGAATATTACTATCTGGTAGCAGCAGCCCAAGAAATGAGCCTTTTCTGGTAGCTTTCGGTGGCCTCCGTTTATTCTCACAAAACTTGCAGCTGTCAGAAAAGGCTCGTGTCTTGAGCTACTGCTGTTGGATAGCGAAATTTTGACAGCTACAATTTTTGTGGGAATAAATGGCTACCAGTCCGATAGGGTAGAGCGTCAGTGAGGAGGGAGAGAGGGCTGGCTGACTGACTGGGGCCTGAGGCACGTGCTACTCCTAACCCTTTGCCAGCTCGACGTCGTGCCCCAGCGCCCCAGTCAGTCAGCCAGCCCTCTCTTTCCCTCATGTTCACCCTCCTGGTGGCAGGCCCCACCCCGTTGACCCTAATGTGGCAGAGAACCGGGGCCGCAGGGCTGGCGAGCATCGTAGTCGGCGAGGGCGGCATCGATGGTCTCCTGGTTGAGGCAGGCGAAGTTGATGATCATCGGCCGGCCCCGACTCAGCGCCGAGAATTGGGACGGGTGCACCGAGCTCTGCACCACTGCCCGTCTCGCTCCGCCCACGCCTGCAACAGGCCACAGTGTCCACAAGTTGCTCTGCCCCTTTGTGCCCCTGTCACAATGGTGTAACAGGACTTTGGCTGGAGCCATTAAAGAAAATGGTCTCTGTAGGAGAGCAGATGTTAGTCTCCCTTCTTGGGCTGCAGCTCATTAGAGACATCAATCCTAGGCCGTGTGACATCAGGGAAGGGGATCAGGGCAGAGAGGGCGGAAACTAGGTTAAGCGGCCAGGCCTTTCTGTGCGCGCCGTGATGTGTGAAGGCAATTGTGGGCGGTGTGAAAAGCCGAACCAACTTGTGTGGTCCACAGTTTCGGCCGGGCCGGGTAGCGACGGCGGCTGGGAATGTTCTGAGAGGAGGCGCGGGGAGGTGGCAGACGACGGGCTTGCGGGAGCGTGAATTTGGAGGGGAGCGGGAATTCGTAGAGGCTTCCTCCTGAAGGTGCAATTGAGTTATGCCACAGAGGACAGGAAATGAGTAGTTGGGATGGCAACCATGGACCATGGCTCGAGGCAGCTCAGGGATGTGGCGGGCGTCTGACTCGAGGCTGCGCTTTGAGGTTGACTGGGACTGGAAAATTGCTTTATAATTTTGGGTAGCAGTAGATGCATTGTGACAAAGATGGTGACGCTTATTTCCCGGAAAAAAGATGCGCAAGCAGATAATCAACTTGCCCAGCACAGACGTCTGCAGCGTACAAAACTAGAAACAGGCGGAAAATTCAGATACATTTTCGGAACGGAACGACAGTATAGACAAAAGAATATTTTGTAGAAAAACATCGATTTTAGAGTTGGAACATTGACAATCATAATTTTTAAAAATGCTCAAAGCATGAAGAAACGCATGAAAATCCCAAAGATTCTTACACTGACACGGGTTAATGTATGCGCATTGCACAAACACTATCTGCAAACGCAAAATTTCATCAATCAATAAAATTTTTCAAGCTACGCTCGAAACCAATCCTGCCTAAAATCGGTCAAAGCCACCCCTTTGGACGATGCATAAACAGCAACCTCATTCTCTGGCAAGGCCGGAGCAGACTGGTGAAGCGGTATGACAAAGGCAGGCTGCTGAAGCTGGGGCTGTGGAAAACGCTGAGCTTGGCTGAGGTCGAAGACGGTCTCTATCCTCGTCGTCAGCTCTCGGAAGGGGGCCCGGGGGAAGCGGCGATCTTCACCCAAAGCCCCGCGCATGGCAACCATCAGCCACAGCAGCATCCTCTGAAAACCAGCCTAGGTTTTCTGGAAAAGGAAATAAATTTTGAAAATCGCAGTCTGTGGATTGGATTCCAATCCACGGACTGCGATTTTCAAAATTTATTTTCTAGAGGTCAAGTTCTATTTCAACAGAGGTTCTAGATCCACCTAGCACCTCATCTCCGCCTTGCATTGGAAGAGTGGCATAAGGCAAGGCGGAAAAGAGGTGCTAGGTGGATGTGGAACCTCTTCTCCGCTTTGCCCTATGCCACTTTTCCAATCTAAACTATAAAGGCATCTAGGGGGAGTGGGTACTAAAAATCTGCGGGCCTAAGGAGGTGCTTTGGAAGGAGCTGGGAGTGAATGAGGCAAGGCAAAGGTCAAAGGAAGCAGGAGAGTGACTGGAAGGAGTGGGAGAGAAAGGCGTGGGGGGCTGCCGTCTGAGTCAAGGAAGCATGGGCCAGAGTCAAGGAGGCTGACATTTTTATGGCCATATTTTGGCCGGGCGCGTGAATCGGGCCTCTGCGCTTCTAAAAGTCTCCCCCACACCTGCGCCCTGCCTCCCATCAACTTTTACTATGCCTCTCAAGCCAGTGGACTGGAAAGAATAGGGGTAGCTAGCTGTAAGGCAATGTTCGTTCAGGGCAATGATATGGAAGTTGGCGCTGCTAATGATTGGGCCCGCGCCTTTTTGCCTCTCCTCGCTCTATCGCCTCCCATCATCAATATTCCCGCGCACAATCCTCCCACCCTCTTCTCGCCTCTCCCTACAGCTGCTCTGCTTCGCCCATACCTCACGTCTACAACTCCGCCCCTCCCTCCTCTTCTCTGGCAATATGCAACAAAGCCCCCGCCCGACGCCTTTGATTGCTGTGCCTATTCGTAAACGTCTCCTTGGTCGGCTTCCAGCTTTTATGGCGCTTAATTTGGAGCAAACGATGTCCTTGCGACATCGCGGACAGTTTACGACTGTTAATGGTGTACAGCTCAATTGCTGGCCGTTTGCAAGCAAGCCGTAGCTGGTTTGGTTTGTATGGAAGAATAGACAAGTGTAGGTGTGTGGGAAAAGGGTGATAGCGGCAAAATTAAGCTGGAATGTTTGCCAGTCCAATGTTTGTGCAAGCAGACGTGATTGTGCAAATAAATACGAGTTTGACACATGCAAAGCATCCTCAGTTTTGTGCCACGCGCAAGTTTGTAAGGAGTTTGTAAGGTTCACGTGTTTTCCGGCTGTGCCTTTGCAATTGCAAAATGTTCTTTTCTTCTCCTGATTTCGAGCTAAGAGCTGCGGTGTAGGCTTAGTTGGTTTGTGATGATGGGCATAGAGACTGCTCGGCAAAAGCTCAGGTGACACATGAAACGCTCCGCATGTAGAATGGCTTGGAAAGTAATACGAAAGGAAAAAGGAATGCACGGCTGGGGGGCGGGCACGGAATCGCTGGCTTTCTTTGCCTGTCTTCACAAACACTCCTTCAGTGTGGCTGGAATATGGGCTGGGGGGCAGGAAGCAAATGGCTACAAATCGAGCTCCAAAAGCGCCGCTTAGGAGGAGGGAATGCGAGGGAAGGAGAAGCGGAGAGACAAAGGAATGGTAGGTAGGGGAGTAGGCGCGACGGGGGGGATGTGCAAGAGTGCTTATAGGAGAGAGAGCAAGGGAAACTGGAAGAAGATAATCGCTATATTTGGCGTCGCGGCGCTGGAGGGGGAGCTTAGAAGCACTTGCGGTGGACGATGGAGGGTCCGGACTCGTCGTACTCCTGCAGGTGGTGTATTGGGGTGTGAGGGTGTTTTGGAGGGGGAGGGGAGGAGGAAGGGAACCTGCTTAGAGATCCACATCTGCTGGAAGGTGGAGAGGGAGGCGAGGATGGAGCCGCCGATCCAGACGGAGTACTTGCGCTCGGGCGGGGCGATGATCTTGATCTTCATCGTGCTGCAATCATGGCTTCCTTTCTACCCTGCTCACCTCTCGTCAATGTCAAGGGCTCATTCAGGAGGATGGGGATGGGGCAAAGGGTCGAGGTCAGCCAGCCATTGCCCCGGCCTCCCCCCCTTCCCTAGGATGCCCCCCAACCGGCGTGCCTGTAGTGGGAGGAGGTTTTGAAGGGCACAGGAGGCGGGGAGACAAATCTATTCCCCAGCCCAGGTTCTCTCTCCTGTGTGCCCCCTTACCCCGTGTCCGTATTTGGAGGGTGTTTTTTGGGTTTGCGGGGGACTGTGAAGTTTGAGGAGTGTGGGGTGTAGGAGGAGGAGGAGGGAATGTAGGTGCTGGTAGGAGGAGGCCAAAAGGGGGGCGCCGGGGTTCGAATGGAGCAGAAAAAAGCAGGGAACGCGAACACTCCCAGAAAAGGGGCCCAGAGAGAGGTCATTGGCGTGACGAAAGAAGGGAGGAGGATGTATGCGGTCTGTGGGCTGTGTCTGTCTGTGGTTTTGTGCCAGGCTCCACAAGAGGAGGGGGCTGGGTAGAAGAGGAGAGGCGGGAGGTAAGAAGGTCTGAGAGGGAAGAGGAGGAGGGAAGGGCAGGGAACCTTGGGGCGAGGGCGGTGATCTCCTTCTGCATGCGGTCGGCGATGCCGGGGAACATGGAGGTGCCGCCGGAGAGGACGGTGTTGGCGTAGAGGTCCTTGCGGATGTCCACGTCGCACTTCATGATGGAGTTGAACGTCGTCTCGTGGATGCCGCAGGACTCCATGCCTGTTCAGATTGTGGGGACTCTTGAGGGGTCGTTTCAGGGGAGGCAAAGGGGAAGGAGTACCGAGGAAGGAAGGCTGGAAGAGGGCCTCGGGGCAGCGGAAGCGTTCGTTGCCGATGGTGATGACCTGGCCGTCGGGGAGCTCGTAGCTCTTCTCCAGGGAGGAGGAGGAGGCCGCCGTCGCCATCTCCTGCTCGAAGTCCAGCGCCACGTAGCACAGCTTCTCCTTGATGTCGCGCACGATCTCACGCTCCGCTGTAAATGGGGCGTTTTGAATGAGGCTGAGGAGGGTTTTGAGGAGGAATGGGTGATAGGAGGATTGAAAGAGGGACGCAAATGGTGGAAGGAGGGGCTCACCGGTGGTGGTGAAGGAGTAGCCGCGCTCGGTGAGGATCTTCATCATGTAGTCGGTGAGGTCGCGACCGGCCAGGTCGAGACGGAGGATGGCGTGGGGGAGGGCGTAGCCTTCGTAGATGGGGACGGTGTGGGTGACGCCGTCGCCGGAGTCCAGGACGATGCCGGTCGTTCGCCCGCTGGCGTAGAGGGAGAGCACGGCCTGGATGGCCACGTACATGGCCGGCGTGTTGAAGGTCTCGAACATGATCTGCAGGTCAGTTGTTGCTCGATGGTCTCTACTAGGGGCAAGGAAGGGAGGGAAAGAACCTGGGTCATCTTCTCCCGGTTGGCCTTGGGGTTGAGGGGGGCCTCGGTGAGGAGGACGGGGTGCTCCTCGGGGGCCACGCGGAGCTCGTTGTAGAAGGTGTGGTGCCAGATCTTCTCCATGTCGTCCCAGTTGGTCACGATCCCGTGCTCGATGGGGTACTTCAGCGTCAGGATGCCTCAAAACATCCATCCTCATCCCCTATTCAGGGCCTCATCCATTGCCCTCAAGTATACAAGCCCAAGCCTATCACTCAGCCTCTCTCTCTCTTCCCAGCCCATCTGGCAGGCAATGGCTCTCTGTCTCTCAGTGAGCAATGGACCATCTGTGCTTGTAAGGGAGGGTAGGAAGGGGAAAGAAGGGGTGAACCTCGCTTGGACTGAGCCTCGTCGCCGACGTAGGAGTCCTTCTGGCCCATGCCGACCATCACTCCCTGGTGCCGGGGGCGGCCGACGATGGAGGGGAAGACGGCGCGGGGGGCATCGTCGCCCGCGAAGCCAGCCTTGCACATGCCGCTCCCATTGTCGATCACCAGAGCCGCAACATCATCGTCGCACATCTTCTCTCGCTACCTGTGGCCAAATTGCTGTCATCTAGATTAGCTTTCGAGGCCCTTGGAGAAGAAAGGGGGGACAGGTTATGCAATCATCAGCACTGCCTTAGACAGTATGGCTTCTGGAAGCTTCCTATGACGCAACCTTTTCCTATTTTCCCCTGCGTCATTGGCCTTTCAGCGATAAACATGGGGTGGCATTCAAAGCAGGGTGCTTCGAGAGAGGAGAGACAAAAAGACTGGAAGCGGGTATGTGGAGGGGCAGGAAAGGAGACGGCTAGACGATGGATGGAAGGGGGCGAGAGAATCCCCAAAGGGAAGGCGCTGGCTAAGCCAGACGCGGAAGCGACGCCATTGAAAGCCTGCCTGTCTCCCCCTGGCGCCCCCCTCTACCCCTTCACCAGCACACAATGCCTTAGCTACCCGCCTTTTTTACATCCCCTCCTCCCTTCCACATATTCCTCCCCTTCAGACACAATCGATACTCTCCCAGCAAAGGAACAGAGCCACATAAGAGAGGGTGGCAACTTACAGGAGGCGGTGACTGGAGTGAAGGCAGGTAGAGCAGAGGTCCTTCTGGGGGGGTTGGGCAAAGTGGCCTGTGTGTGTGCTGATCGGGCTCTGAGAGGCGCTGAGAATGGGCTGGATGTGCTGGGGCCGCGCCTTACACTATTTTATGCCCACCCCCTTCCCCACCCTCCTCTCCCGCCTCCGCATTTGCCGCCAACGAAAGGCCACGCCCCTTCCTCGGTGCCCCCCACTCCCTGCCCCCTCAGCCCAGCCAAGGACGCTGCCCATATATGGGCAGTTTGTCTGCTGGCCTCGCCCAGCTCTCATTGGTCGTTCTGAGCAGCCTTACCTCTCATTGGTCGCCTCTGTTCTGACTCATGCATGGGCAGCCCCCCGACGCTACCCTGATATCCAGGGCATCTCTCTGGGATAGGCTTGCCCTCTACCCCAGCACCCCTCTACCCCCCTGCACCCTTTGCCCTTCCTTGTGGTGTCTTTGCCTGTTTGTGTGCGTTTGCTGTGGGGGCAGAGGGGGGTGTGGGTGCTCGCCCCGTTGAACACGTCTGGCCTAGGCTCTCCCCCTGCCTCTGTAGGCTGGGGGGTTTTCTCTGTGCGCTGCCTTCTCACCAGCCCAGTCTGACTAATCGGCCGCCCCAACCCCCAAAGGATCCACCCGTCTCTCGTTCAAATTCTCCCCAACCCCTTCTCCCCATGACTCAGACACCATTCCACAAAAGCAGACGCAGTGAGTCAATGCCGGAAAGCAATGGGGGTGGGAGGGAGGGAAGTGATGCAATGTGAGTAGGGCTTGTTGACCATAGAGGAGTTGGGAGGGAGGAATGCGAAAGAGAGACTGCCGGGTGACCTGGAGTTGTCGCAAGTGATCAGTGCCCCAGTGTGCGGCGGCCGTTTAGGACCCACTGCACCACATTCCAGCCCCTCACTACCCCCACTCCACATCCCAGCATTCCACTCATGCAGTCGTGCCATATGGATGGAAAGGGAGAAGGGGCACACAGCGCCGCTACACCCTTGGACATGAGCCTACTCCTCCCCTAGTATTCGTGGGCCGCCCCCCTTCCTACCCTCTCCAGCCCAGTACACCCCCTTTCGTCATAGCCCACTCGGCTTTATTTGCACAATCATTCTCGCTCCAGGGCGCACCAGGCCACATCTGTTCATTTTTCCCTCCTCCCCCCGCCTCTCTATGGACTCCTTTTTTGACCCTCCCGCGAGAAGGCCGGCTTGGACGCCTTTGAGCCCTCCCCAGATTGACTCCGCCACCAGCCCCAGCCCCCCTACAACCCCCCATCCGCCTCCTCCTCAGCCCACCCCTTCTTTGACAACCACTCAACCCTTCAATCATCTCGTTCCCTGCCACCACCCTAGGCCGCCAGCTCCTATCATCGGCTAAAACCATCTCCTGGTCAAAAGCCTCCCTAGTCATCGGAGAGGGCGAAAGCAAGTGTAGGAGGGCACAGAGTCTTTTTCCCACGCCCTGCGATGCGCTTGGAGTTGCAGTGGCCTCGTTGAGTCCAGCCCTCTTCGGCCTCTCCACCCAACTCCTCCTCAGCCCTTCCCTCCCTTCCATTCCAGACCCACACCAGCAAGTTGCCCATTCCGCTGGCGCCGACACACCTCCCTGATACACCCAATTTTCGCCCCCCAGCCACACACACACACACTAGACATCAGGCAACACGGCCTCACTTTTTCTCTGGACTAATTCGTGTTCGCAAGCGCACAATCAGAAAGGCATAGAAGGAAAGGATGAGCTGAAACGGAATCACTGGAATAGAGGAATAGAGAATAGAGCAGCAGAATGGATCAGCAGCCGCACCAGGAGGCCTCGGCGGCGGAGTCGCGGGCGGAGACGGAGAAACCGGCCGCTTCCCGCTCCCACAGCTTCGGCGTTTGGATTATCTGTCAATATATTTTTTCAATTTTTTGGCTTTTAGGCAATTTAAGTTGTTTTTCTAGATTTTTGCTCACTTAGAACTTGGAGTTGGACAGGTGTTTGTCGATATATTGTTTTCAATTGTTTAGTGTTTTATGCAGTTAAAGTGGGTTTCCAAGTTCACTTAGAACTAGTTAGAGCAGGGAAGAAGTTGAAATTTGATTTTGAAATCGTTTAGATTATTTGCCAATATTTAAAAATTTTTAGGCAGTGTAAGCTTTTTTCCGAGTTTTTGCTCAGCTCGAACGAGTCAAGACGTTGAAGACGTTGAAGTTTGAATTTGAAATTAGGCGGGAGACTAGGAGGGCTGAGGCCCGAAAACCAGTTTGTGACCTAGGCGGTGACGAAGAAGCAACCATGACAAGGAGCACATCAGAGCAATCAGCCTGTGTCATACGTCATGCCTATCTACCACCAGACCATCGCCAGGAATTCTATCAGAGATTACTCATGCTTCTGCTGAGTCAGAGCAAATCACCGCTAAAAATTCCCTGCAAATAAATGCAAAGGCTTGGAACCTTTTCGACAAGCTCCTCGAAGGCACACTGGACATTTTCTCGATTCTTGGCACTGGCCTCGATGAAGAGCATTTGATTTTTCCGGGCAAAGCGCAGGCCCTCTTCCCGAATCACGCTCCTATCCGCCTTCCAATTGAGCAGTGTTTAATGAATAGGACAGGGGGAGGATGGAAAAAGGTGCAACCCGGTCCACTTTGTTGCCGACGAGCATTTTGATGAGGTCGGATTTGGTGGCGTAGGTGTCGAGCTCGTTCAGCCAGTGTTGCAGCCTGTCGAAGCTGGTCCTGTTCGCCACATCGTACACTGACAAATGGCGGACATATGCATCATATTGCCCAAACTATGCCCGTGTAATAGAGCTGAGAATTTCATTTATTTCTTGCCATTTTTAGAATAATTTTACGGAATTTTTTTCTTCAGAGATCCTGGTTACAAATTTAGCCCTTTGACCAAATGTAGCCATTCCAATTGCACTGCAGGATAAGAAGAAGAGCTAGAAGCAACCACAAATGACGCCTTGAGCACCGCGATAATAGCTGGGTGTCAGGGTGCGGAATCGCTCTTGGCCTGCTGTGTCCTACAACTTATCTTTGTCTTATGGAAAAATGCAACGGAAAAATTCACATTCTAACGGAAAAATGCACAAAGCAGAGTCAAAATTGTGTAATTATACTCAAAACAATTGGTTTGGAAATTTCTGCGTTATTTTCGCTGGCGATAGCCAGGATATTTATGCTAAATGTAATTATGCTTCGATGGATGATAGACAATTCGTCTAACTGAAATTCCTCGTTTATTGTTAAAAAGATGACTCATAAAGTTTTAAAATTTTATTTCCACATGTTAATTTTAGACTAATTTTTCTTTTAATTTAAGCTGATGATTTCGTTTAAGATCTTTGAAAATAGCTGTTTTTTTATGAGAAACATTTTTTAGTAGTTAACAAAAATTTTTAAAATTTTTTTTTATCGAAATTCTGAACATTAGTAGAAAGAATAATTTATTTATTGTCTGAAACTCTTCTGAAAATCGTTTAAAATGTCCTAGATTTAGTAACAATTTTATAACCCTAGTTAAAATATTACAAAAAAAGTCTGAATATGGAAAAATAAAATGGAATTATTGTTTGTTTGTTAAGTAGTGTTTGATATCTGAAAACCTTAAAGTATGAAAGAATAACCCAAATGGCAAGTTTGACGCGGTTGCCATCGATGTCGACGGTCTTCACTTTGAAATCCACACCTGAAGCAACTGGCTTATAGCTCTAAAATCAACCTATCGCAAAGTGAAAGCGAAACCGATGGTAGCTGGCTGCTCCACGTCGAACTTGTCATCGACAAAACGAAGCAGTAAACTGAAATCAAGGACGCTCATTTTAATTTTTAGAAATATTACTCGTAAATCGGATCAACCTAGATTTGCCGACGCCACTTTCACCGATGATGAGAATCTTAAGGGTGGTAAGAATGTCATTATCTCTATCCATGCTGCCAGCCAAAAGCGTTGTGCAATGAGGCCTTCGAAAGCCCTGAACAGCGCAGACTCACACGTGATGCTGGCAAGCCGTCGTTTGCCTTGCTTGAACCTTTCCAGTTCCAGGACCTCGCCTCTTCGGCCCCTTCGAATGCCTCACTATTTGTCCAGCTTTTACTCCCATTTCTCACAAAACTGGAAATGACTGGGACGAAAGAAAGAGAAAGTGAAATATGGGCGAAGGTGAACTGGCGAAGCAACTGGTAGACAGAAGAGCGATCACAGGCCTTGGTCAGTGCAGAGGCTGGATTGGGGATGGGGTGGGAGGCGGTGGAAGGGGATGAGAGGATGGGAAAGGGGAGGAGGAAGGTGTCAGGAGGCGAAGGAGAGCTGGCGCTGGTAGATGATGAGTAGGGAGACGAGGGTGGTGACGGTGACGAAGGTGAGGAGGAGGAAGCGGTCCACCACCAGCGCCACCTGCTGCCACTCCAGCTTGATGGCGTCCCTCCTGTCCTGCTCTCCTAGTCGAGTCTGCAGCCGACACTCTGTCTCTAGTGGCTGAGTTTGAGAACAAAAGAGTTTTGGGCCCTGCCTCGTTTCGCTCTATGGTGGCGTAGACTTTGTTCAGGACGCGGAGGAACTGGCCCTCGAAATCACTTCTGCTAGAGGCTGGCTGGCCTTTGGCGCTGGCATCCAGCTGTGGGTAGCCGGATAGGCCGCCATTGAGAGAGCCGGGCACGAAGGTGCCAGCCAACGGCTCTCGCTCTTCGTCCAGCTCCTTGGTTGGGCGCATTTTTTTGTTTCAGTCGAAATGAGGTTGAAGGGTTTCGCACAGGGTGATGAAAGCACCAGGAAACGCTTATTTTGACCAGCTGTAAAATGACCACTGGTGAGTGTATGAATTTTACAACATTAAGAGCTTAAAATCTGAACTTTTTTAAATGTTTCCACCGGAAAAACTCATGTTTGAACCAGAAAACTAGTTTGTCTTTACACCATTTTTTAGTGGAAACATTAAAAAGAGTTCACATTTTAAGCTCTTATTGGAATGAAATTCCTAAACTCAGCAGAGGTCAGTTTACAGCCGATCAAAGTAAACGTTTTCTGGTGCTTGGATCACTCTGTATATGGTCATAGAACCTTGAACATGGCCAGATTGTAGTGATCGGGAGGGTCGAGGGTGATGCGGAGGAGGCGGGCAAGGCCGTTGAAGACGAAGCGCTTGAGCCAGAGCGGGACGGGGGAGCCCCGGAGGCCCTTGTGGTGGATGTTCAGCGTGAAGACGGTCAGAGCTGTCGCGAAACTCACCAGGCAGATGGTCACCCCATAGTACATCCCTGTAGTGAAGAGGGATGTTTGGGGAATTAATTTGTTTTCGAGTTGTGAAGGATGGGAATGGGACCGATCAAAGGGAGGGTGTCCGAGGTAGGCGGCATGGACTCAGCCACCAGCATCAGGAATACCGTCATGGAAAGAAGAGTCTGAATGTTTGAAGAATTTTCGATATATTTATCTGGCTATATGAGGCAAAAAAGGGGAACCGTAATTCCAAGAGTTACTTTTTCACCTGAAATCATACGAATCGGCGAAAAATTGCATATTTAACTGTTAAAAAATACCAGAGTCGGAAGGCATGTAGAAACCCAAGAGAGCAATGCCTGCATATACCGTCTTCATAGACTCTCCTTTTAAGGCTTCAGGAGAAGTGATACCAGTTATTAGCACGCAGGGTAAAATTAAGTTGAACACGTAGAACATCGGCCTCCTTCTGATTCTGCAAGCATTTTTGCCTTACGCTTGTTTTTTAAGCAATATTTTTAATGGAAAAATACTGTATTGTGATGACAATGTCTGGAAATGGTTCTGGGCAACAGGAGAAGAAGTTGAGGTTCTTTTTGGCCCCAATAAACACTAGGTCCCACTCCGTGGACGGCATGTAATTGCTATCATCGCCTAAAAATCACAGAAAAATCTACCAATTTCAAAAAAATCTCATAGAAACCTTGCTCAGAAACCAGAACCAAGTCGATGAGCGTACCGTCGTAGGCCCAGCTGGCAAATTTCATGACACAGTTCTGCAGTGTGGGCAAAGGAGTTGAAAAAAATAAATGAAATAAATAAAAAAGGTGATACTTGGGCATCGAAGGGGTAATACTGGACGTCCATTTGGCAGGAGCTTTTGAAGATGGCTGCGGATAGCCAGGTGACGTTGCCGCCGGAGGTGATGAAAATATCCGTCGACATAATCGCCGAGTTGTAGTGGGCATCCGCACTGCAAAATATTGAATGAAAAGCTTTTTACTTTGCAGAATTGTTCCGCTAGTTATTATTTTTGTCTACTTGGTCACCATGCCCTATGAATTCTCATAATGCCTTCTGGGCTAGGTGCAGTAGGTCTATAGGATAAGGCAAGAGAGAACTTACTAGGAAACTAATTTCCTCAATTTTGGATGTGCAATGCTGCATGGGTTTCAGTGTTCAGGCGTTTTTCTGCAAAATCTGGGCCCCAAACTTGTTGTAGAGGACGATGTCGGGTCGCCAGATGTTCTGATGCGGTATGTGCATGGTGGAAATGTTGCCGAACAGGCTCGCGTTCCAGGCCAGGTTGTGATCCACCCACTGCTGGTTGATCCAAGCGTTCGTTGTCAGGATCTGGTTCTTCTCGTCCTGCAACTTCCCCTGCTCCTTTTCTGCCCCTCCTTCTGTCCATGACCTCATTTCACTCAGCTGCTGTCCCACAACAGCTGCGGGAGAGAATGGCGTGCGCCCTCATTGCCGGAAGTGTGGGGGGCTTTTTTCCCTCAGCGGCAGACTTGGAGGGGTTTGGCTTTTGGTGGAAAGGAGGCTGGGTGGGAGTGTGGCGGCGGCGATCAATGGGCAAAAGCTGCGGGCCTCGCCTCTGCCAGCGCCCCGATTGGGTGATTTCCGTCACCTCCCGCCGCCCTCTACTCCCCCCCCTCTTCCAGCTTAGCCCATCCCCCCTCCTCCTATCCCTCCTCTCAACTTCTCCCTCCCAAGGCCTCCACGCAACTTTGCCCTATCCTATTACTTCGCTCACTGCTGGGTCCCTCCAGCCCGCACTCAAACAATACACATCCTCATTGACAGTTTAGGCGAACCTACAGGGGACAAATATTTCACTGATTGTGGAGGCAGGGTTGTGGAGGGAGGAGGATGCAAAAATGTAGCGAACCACGTCGATGATCTGAGTGAGGCTGAATCCGAAGGTGACGTTGAGAGGGACGGAATGATTCCTGGAGGGCCGGATGTCTTTCACGTAGCCTCAAAAATTACCCCTGTCCATGTCCAGATCAAGAATGAGCAGAAGGCAACCTTTCAATATGTGTTTGTACAAACGGATCATGTCCGCATCTCCGTTCACGCAGCAGACTTCAAACCATAGATTAAATTTTGATTCTTTCTGCGAAATGATGAAGCGCAAGAAAAGTTCTGAGGCACAGATTTAGAATTAGTGAAATTCTGAATCTCCGATTCAGTGTTTTATTTTTTCTTAGCTGGTCTTTTTTTAATGCTTGCCCTTAAAATAGCTTAAGTCGATGCTTGAAAAGAGTCCTGAAAACGGTTTCAAAAACATTACCGCAAGGTTAAGGATGGCTCACAAGTCGCACTATGCTTTCAGCAATAAGCGTCATTGATAGAAGATCGTTATTTTCTCATTTTGAACAATATTCCACCACACGACCAAATTGCTTGTGCTTTGCATCAGTTTAAAAGCTCTAGCAAAAGTGAACTAGAACTTACAGAATGATGAGGCCGAAATGAGAAGGCACTGAAGAAGGCAGTGTTTGTGAAAGAGCGGCGCCGGCCTTAGCCTGCTGGGCGGCGGCTCATCTGCAGGTCCAGGCGAAGGCGGTGGGAGAAGCCAGCGTCTTCTCCGACACCGCATCGAGCAGTCTCAGCCCTGGCAAAGCCTTCTGGCCTTCGCGTACGCACTCCCTGGCCGCGCAGCCCTCTCTAGCCACGCCCTCCCTTCTCCTCCCACCCTCCCACCCTCACCCCGTCACGCCTCTCTGCCAAGAGGGGGAGAGGGCCTGGGCTCTCTATGGCCAAGGCCATGATGGCGCTTCTTCCATTCACGCGCTTCAGCAGGGCCGAGAGGATACGCCTTTCTGCCTCTCAACCTATCTTCGCCTTCCTCCCCTTTTCCAGAACCCTGCCTCCAGCTCCCTCTCACCAGCACTCTGCCTCCAATCTCACCCCGGCCACACAGAGGCTCCCGCATCTGCTCTCCCACATTCTAGCAGTTAGAAGGTCTCAGAATATTTCAGCTGCCTCTGCCGAAATTAGTCATAAAAGACCGCCCACATCTGGTCGGTAATCTGCTGCTCCAGCTACGAACAGGACATAAAAAAGGGGAAGGCGAAAAAGGATGGGAAAATTTGCTAGCCAGGATGCAGAAGAATAGTAGCGCATTAGTATGCATAGCTCTAAACAAGGTTACATGTAGCTGAGGTTTTCGACCAAGGACGCACTTGCCGGTGGCAACATTTGTCCTTTCGCCAAAAAACGGCAGACAGCAAAGGCAAAAAACATAAATAGGATATTTTCCCTGAAACAGCTGTTCTAAACAGCATGCGGGAAAGAGGGCAAAAGGTGGAGCTAGCCAAAGAGTGCCAGGGTTTAGAGCGGAGTATGGAGGGTGAAACTAAGGCAGAACTTCCACTTTTGCCCTCTTCTCCACCCCACTTGTCCCTTCCCACAACCCTTGCTTTTAGTTTAGCTTTGCTACTAGCCATTTCTTTCAGCTTGGCATCCAATCTCTCTGGCCATGCTTCTTGCGGAAACTGTAAAACCAACAACGAGAGAGCATTGCGTAGGCATTGTATGAAAAGACTAGGAAAGGAAGCAATCATACAATGCGAACATCCTGGAGTGGCAATGTCAAAAAGGGTACCCGGAAGACTTCCCAACACTCCGCCTCACCTCCACGCCTCATGCGTAACAAAACCAAAAGGTCCTCACTCGAAAATTTGCCCAGCAATCGGGAACACTTGAAATTCTGCTCATCCATTGCCCAGAACGCCAGTAGAAGCAAAAACGAGGGAAATGCCGCCTAAAAGAGGGGCAACTGGAACACCAACATCGAAGGCTCTGGGGACCGCATTGCTCTCACTCACCGGACTACGAAAACGTGAGTATGCAAGTGTGCAAAAAGGCTTTTTGGGGCGCTGAGGGCTAGAATGGGCGATGGGGTCCCTGGAAGCGGTTGACGGGGGGCAGGGGCTGCCAGAAGTTGGGGCCCACCACCGGGGCGCCGTAGCCCACGTCTCCGCCATCCGCGCAGCCTCAAAACACCATCAGCTCTTATCTTCACTTCATCCCCCCAGCCCCCACTCACCCTGTCCGTAGAGGAGGTGAGCGTAGCCGTGGCCTGTGGGTGGAAGGCCCATAGAAGGGGCGGAGGGCAGCATGGCTAGGCCGGGCTCCTCCTTGCCGAAGCTGAGGTTCTCCTTCTCCTCCTTCCCGTCCTGGTTCACCTGGCGAAGCGTCAGTGTCAGTAGGAGTAGGGAATGGGAGGGAAGGGGCTGGGGACCTTTTTCTGTATCTGCTGGAGGAGAGCGAGGCTGGACTTCTGCTTGGAGGTCCCGAAGCGCGTTGTGGCGAAGGAGGACACCGTGAACTTCACGTCGCACACCGAACCCGCCTTCAATTGTTCTATATTCTGTTCTATGCAACGTCAGCCCCTATTTCTCAACCCTGCATCCCCTATTGACCCCATACCTCCCCCTGTCCAAAAAAGGGAACCTCGAAGACGGGGATGGGATTGTTGTCGGGGGCGGCGGGGGAGCCTTGGGCGAAGAGGGTGTTCTCGGCGTGGTTGGGCTTGGTGGTGAGTTTGAGGCGCGGCGTGGTGGCGTCCCACTGGCCCTGGCTCAGCTCCAGCTTCCGCATGGCCGCCGTCGCGGAGCCCACCGACGTCTTCCCCTCCCCACCCATTCCCTGCCTCTCTCCCTCCCCTGTCCACAAAGGGAACCTCGAAGACGGGGATGGGATTGTTGTCGGGGGCGGCGGGGGAGCCTTGGGCGAAGAGGGTGTTCTCGGCGTGGTTGGGCTTGGTGGTGAGTTTGAGGCGCGGCGTGGTGGCGTCCCACTGGCCCTGGCTCAGCTCCAGCTTCCGCATGGCCGCCGTCGCGGAGCCCACCGACGTCTTCCCCTCCCCACCCATTCCCTGCCTCTCTCCCTCCCCTGTCCACAAAGGGAACCTCGAAGACGGGGATGGGATTGTTGTCGGGGGCGGCGGGGGAGCCTTGGGCGAAGAGGGTGTTCTCGGCGTGGTTGGGCTTGGTGGTGAGTTTGAGGCGCGGCGTGGTGGCGTCCCACTGGCCCTGGCTCAGCTCCAGCTTCCGCATGGCCGCCGTCGCGGAGCCCACCGACGTCTTCCCCTCCCCACCCATTCCCTGCCTCTCTCCCTCCCCTGTCCACAAAGGGAACCTCGAAGACGGGGATGGGATTGTTGTCGGGGGCGGCGGGGGAGCCTTGGGCGAAGAGGGTGTTCTCGGCGTGGTTGGGCTTGGTGGTGAGTTTGAGGCGCGGCGTGGTGGCGTCCCACTGGCCCTGGCTCAGCTCCAGCTTCCGCATGGCCGCCGTCGCGGAGCCCACCGACGTCTTCCCCTCCCCACCCATTCCCTGCCTCTCTCCCTCCCCTGTCCACAAAGGGAACCTCGAAGACGGGGATGGGATTGTTGTCGGGGGCGGCGGGGGAGCCTTGGGCGAAGAGGGTGTTCTCGGCGTGGTTGGGCTTGGTGGTGAGTTTGAGGCGCGGCGTGGTGGCGTCCCACTGGCCCTGGCTCAGCTCCAGCTTCCGCATGGCCGCCGTCGCGGAGCCCACCGACGTCTTCCCCTCCCCACCCATTCCCTGCCTCTCTCCCTCCCCTGTCCACAAAGGGAACCTCGAAGACGGGGATGGGATTGTTGTCGGGGGCGGCGGGGGAGCCTTGGGCGAAGAGGGTGTTCTCGGCGTGGTTGGGCTTGGTGGTGAGTTTGAGGCGCGGCGTGGTGGCGTCCCACTGGCCCTGGCTCAGCTCCAGCTTCCGCATGGCCGCCGTCGCGGAGCCCACCGACGTCTTCCCCTCCCCACCCATTCCCTGCCTCTCTCCCTCCCCTGTCCACAAAGGGAACCTCGAAGACGGGGATGGGATTGTTGTCGGGGGCGGCGGGGGAGCCTTGGGCGAAGAGGGTGTTCTCGGCGTGGTTGGGCTTGGTGGTGAGTTTGAGGCGCGGCGTGGTGGCGTCCCACTGGCCCTGGCTCAGCTCCAGCTTCCGCATGGCCGCCGTCGCGGAGCCCACCGACGTCTTCCCCTCCCCACCCATTCCCTGCCTCTCTCCCTCCCCTGTCCACAAAGGGAACCTCGAAGACGGGGATGGGATTGTTGTCGGGGGCGGCGGGGGAGCCTTGGGCGAAGAGGGTGTTCTCGGCGTGGTTGGGCTTGGTGGTGAGTTTGAGGCGCGGCGTGGTGGCGTCCCACTGGCCCTGGCTCAGCTCCAGCTTCCGCATGGCCGCCGTCGCGGAGCCCACCGACGTCTTCCCCTCCCCACCCATTCCCTGCCTCTCTCCCTCCCCTGTCCACAAAGGGAACCTCGAAGACGGGGATGGGATTGTTGTCGGGGGCGGCGGGGGAGCCTTGGGCGAAGAGGGTGTTCTCGGCGTGGTTGGGCTTGGTGGTGAGTTTGAGGCGCGGCGTGGTGGCGTCCCACTGGCCCTGGCTCAGCTCCAGCTTCCGCATGGCCGCCGTCGCGGAGCCCACCGACGTCTTCCCCTCCCCACCCATTCCCTGCCTCTCTCCCTCCCCTGTCCACAAAGGGAACCTCGAAGACGGGGATGGGATTGTTGTCGGGGGCGGCGGGGGAGCCTTGGGCGAAGAGGGTGTTCTCGGCGTGGTTGGGCTTGGTGGTGAGTTTGAGGCGCGGCGTGGTGGCGTCCCACTGGCCCTGGCTCAGCTCCAGCTTCCGCATGGCCGCCGTCGCGGAGCCCACCGACGTCTTCCCCTCCCCACCCATTCCCTGCCTCTCTCCCTCCCCTGTCCACAAAGGGAACCTCGAAGACGGGGATGGGATTGTTGTCGGGGGCGGCGGGGGAGCCTTGGGCGAAGAGGGTGTTCTCGGCGTGGTTGGGCTTGGTGGTGAGTTTGAGGCGCGGCGTGGTGGCGTCCCACTGGCCCTGGCTCAGCTCCAGCTTCCGCATGGCCGCCGTCGCGGAGCCCACCGACGTCTTCCCCTCCCCACCCATTCCCTGCCTCTCTCCCTCCCCTGTCCACAAAGGGAACCTCGAAGACGGGGATGGGATTGTTGTCGGGGGCGGCGGGGGAGCCTTGGGCGAAGAGGGTGTTCTCGGCGTGGTTGGGCTTGGTGGTGAGTTTGAGGCGCGGCGTGGTGGCGTCCCACTGGCCCTGGCTCAGCTCCAGCTTCCGCATGGCCGCCGTCGCGGAGCCCACCGACGTCTTCCCCTCCCCACCCATTCCCTGCCTCTCTCCCTCCCCTGTCCACAAAGGGAACCTCGAAGACGGGGATGGGATTGTTGTCGGGGGCGGCGGGGGAGCCTTGGGCGAAGAGGGTGTTCTCGGCGTGGTTGGGCTTGGTGGTGAGTTTGAGGCGCGGCGTGGTGGCGTCCCACTGGCCCTGGCTCAGCTCCAGCTTCCGCATGGCCGCCGTCGCGGAGCCCACCGACGTCTTCCCCTCCCCACCCATTCCCTGCCTCTCTCCCTCCCCTGTCCACAAAGGGAACCTCGAAGACGGGGATGGGATTGTTGTCGGGGGCGGCGGGGGAGCCTTGGGCGAAGAGGGTGTTCTCGGCGTGGTTGGGCTTGGTGGTGAGTTTGAGGCGCGGCGTGGTGGCGTCCCACTGGCCCTGGCTCAGCTCCAGCTTCCGCATGGCCGCCGTCGCGGAGCCCACCGACGTCTTCCCCTCCCCACCCATTCCCTGCCTCTCTCCCTCCCCTGTCCACAAAGGGAACCTCGAAGACGGGGATGGGATTGTTGTCGGGGGCGGCGGGGGAGCCTTGGGCGAAGAGGGTGTTCTCGGCGTGGTTGGGCTTGGTGGTGAGTTTGAGGCGCGGCGTGGTGGCGTCCCACTGGCCCTGGCTCAGCTCCAGCTTCCGCATGGCCGCCGTCGCGGAGCCCACCGACGTCTTCCCCTCCCCACCCATTCCCTGCCTCTCTCCCTCCCCTGTCCACAAAGGGAACCTCGAAGACGGGGATGGGATTGTTGTCGGGGGCGGCGGGGGAGCCTTGGGCGAAGAGGGTGTTCTCGGCGTGGTTGGGCTTGGTGGTGAGTTTGAGGCGCGGCGTGGTGGCGTCCCACTGGCCCTGGCTCAGCTCCAGCTTCCGCATGGCCGCCGTCGCGGAGCCCACCGACGTCTTCCCCTCCCCACCCATTCCCTGCCTCTCTCCCTCCCCTGTCCACAAAGGGAACCTCGAAGACGGGGATGGGATTGTTGTCGGGGGCGGCGGGGGAGCCTTGGGCGAAGAGGGTGTTCTCGGCGTGGTTGGGCTTGGTGGTGAGTTTGAGGCGCGGCGTGGTGGCGTCCCACTGGCCCTGGCTCAGCTCCAGCTTCCGCATGGCCGCCGTCGCGGAGCCCACCGACGTCTTCCCCTCCCCGATCCGCTGCTTCATGGACCCCGCGCCACCCACGCTAAACGCCACCGCACCCGGGTCGATGAACAGCGTCAGGTTGTCTCAAATACACCCTTGCAATCAGATTAAATGGAAAAGGAATACTTGGAAGTCTATCGTAGACTTCGTCCGTATCCAGGCCCACTGCGTCAGCGGCGACCTGCCAATCCAAGGCCTATGATGACATAGCTGAAAGCCAAACTGGATGGCTAGAACCTTGACGAGGTTGTCGTTGTCCGCCTCCTCGGGGAAATTGAGGCGAATGATGCGTTTTTCTGAGTCTGTAAATGTCAATGCCTGCTGTCAAGGTCTTATAGGAAGCTGGGGATGCTAGTTTATGGGAAGAGCAAGAGGGGGAGTTGAGAGGAAGCTAGGGGGAACCGGCGTCGGGATGCTCGGGGTCCCAGTGGTACTCCTTGAAGCGAGCGATGAGGTGGTTGGCGAGCTGCTCCGCGAACTGGACCACCTTGCGGCGCGGGATTTTGGAGTAGAGGTGCCCGGAGAGGAAGTCCACGGCCTCCTGGATCTCTGCATACATCCTGGTAACCACCCATGTCTTTGACCATTTCGATCAGTATTGGATATCAGGAGGTGGGAACCTGTTGTTTCTCCGTCAAAGTGTGAAAAGATGGAAAAAGAGAGTCTAGGCTGGCGTCTGTGCGAGTGGGCAGAGTGAGGAAATGGACAGGGCAGCGGCGGGGAGGAGGCGCATATTTTGCGCGCGTGCTTTTCTATTTGGCAAACCATTCTTAGTTCCACTAAATCTTGTCAGCGCCGATATGAAAACGCAAACCAATCGAGTTGTAATTTAAGAATGTGGGAAATGCTCCCATCTTTCTAAAAACATGCTTTAAAAAGAAACTTAGCAATTGGTTTCATAGTTTCGTGACTACGTTATTCGATTTGATTTTGTAGCTTTTCTTTGTAAATTGCGGTTAAAATTGGAATCATCGATTGATTTTAGTGTAAAAATTGCTAATGCAGTAATCTTTCATCGTAATTCCATAAATTAATTTTGATTACACCCAGTTTTTCACCCAAATCTATTTTATGATTATATTTGGGGATAGTTTTTCCAGCTTGTCCATCTAAAAAGAATGTTTCGCAAAAAGGAACAAATGGATACTTCCAACGCAACAGAATGCACAAAGTACGGCAGTGATTATGTTCGAGAGTTTCTGCGACCAATGAAAGCATACTAGTAATCGTATAAAAAAGCGTAGATGAAGAGACCCACCTTATTCACAGGAACAACAAATTATGCTGCCAAAAAACGCTAAAATGAAAGTAGTGCGCACTTGCAAAGAAAGTAGCATGAATATTTGTGAGATTGAGGAAGAGCTGCTGTGCAGGCTTAGATTCGATGGGGATTAAGACGACGCTTGTTGATCTTGTCCACGCCGGTCTTGAAGCAGGCCAGCATAGAGAGGATGAGGAAGAGCAGCACGTTGATGGCAGCCAGCGCCTCAAAAGGACGCCTCATCCATACTTTCAGCAGGAGGTGGGGCCTAGCAAAATGGAACTAACGGAGACCCAGCCGTACTTGGTGGAGGAGTCCTGGCCGGAGCGCCAGGAGACGGAGCCGGAGTAGCCAGAGATCAGCAGCCAGCACATGGCGAACCCGGCGCAGATCACGATCTCCTGGAAGGTGAAGAAGAGCTGGGGGGGAGGTTGTGGAGGAGAAGTAGGAGTAGGGGAGGTTGAGGAGAGGTAAGAGGAAGAGGAGGTTGAGGAGGAAAGGTAGGAGGTAGGGGAGTAACGGCAATGGAGCAGGTGGAGTTGCGTTCAGGGGAGCAGTTGACTCTGCAGGTGAAGACGACGATGATGCTGCAGACGACGTAGAAGAAGGTGAAGGCGGACACGCAGTAGATGAAGATCGGCCCCCACGAGTTCTCCACCCCCGTGGAGCCGTAGGTGAGCGTGTACACCGGGTCCACGCAGTCCAGAACCACGGCTGTCGAGGGGTGGGAGGAGGAAGGGGAGTAACGGCAATGGAGCAGGCGGAGTTGCGTTCAGGGGAGCAGTTGACTCTGCAGGTGAAGACGACAATGATGCTGCAGACGACGTAGAAGAAGGTGAAGGCGGAGACGCAGTAGATGAAGATCGGCCCCCACGAGTTCTCCACCCCCGTCGAGCCGTAGGTGAGCGTGTACACCGGGTCCACGCAGTCCAGAACCACGGCTGTCGAGGGGTGGGAGGAGGAAGGGGAGTAACGGCAATGGAGCAGGCGGAGTTGCGTTCAGGGGAGCAGTTGACTCTGCAGGTGAAGACGACGATGATGCTGCAGACGACGTAGAAGAAGGTGAAGGCGGAGACGCAGTAGATGAAGATCGGCCCCCACGAGTTCTCCACCCCCGTGGAGCCGTAGGTGAGCGTGTACACCGGGTCCACGCAGTCCAGAACCACGGCTGTCGAGGGGTGGGAGGAGGAAGGGGAGTAGCGGCAATGGAGCAGGCGGAGTTGCGTTCAGGGGAGCAGTTGACTCTGCAGGTGAAGACGACGATGATGCTGCAGACGACGTAGAAGAAGGTGAAGGCGGAGACGCAGTAGATGAAGATCGGCCCCCACGAGTTCTCCACCCCCGTGGAGCCGTAGGTGAGCGTGTACACCGGGTCCACGCAGTCCAGAACCACGGCTGTCGAGGGGTGGGAGGAGGAAGGGGAGTAGCGGCAATGGAGCAGGCGGAGTTGCGTTCAGGGGAGCAGTTGACTCTGCAGGTGAAGACGACGATGATGCTGCAGACGACGTAGAAGAAGGTGAAGGCGGAGACGCAGTAGATGAAGATCGGCCCCCACGAGTTCTCCACCCCCGTGGAGCCGTAGGTGAGCGTGTACACCGGGTCCACGCAGTCCAGAACCACGGCTGTCGAGGGGTGGGAGGAGGAAGGGGAGTAACGGCAATGGAGCAGGCGGAGTTGCGTTCAGGGGAGCAGTTGACTCTGCAGGTGAAGACGACGATGATGCTGCAGACGACGTAGAAGAAGGTGAAGGCGGAGACGCAGTAGATGAAGATCGGCCCCCACGAGTTCTCCACCCCCGTGGAGCCGTAGGTGAGCGTGTACACCGGGTCCACGCAGTCCAGAACCACGGCTGTCGAGGGGTGGGAGGAGGAAGGGGAGTAACGGCAATGGAGCAGGCGGAGTTGCGTTCAGGGGAGCAGTTGACTCTGCAGGTGAAGACGACGATGATGCTGCAGACGACGTAGAAGAAGGTGAAGGCGGAGACGCAGTAGATGAAGATCGGCCCCACGAGTTCTCCACCCCCGTGGAGCCGTAGGTGAGCGTGTACACCGGGTCCACGCAGTCCAGAACCACGGCTGTCGAGGGGTGGGAGGAGGAAGGGGAGTAACGGCAATGGAGCAGGCGGAGTTGCGTTCAGGGGAGCAGTTGACTCTGCAGGTGAAGACGACGATGATGCTGCAGACGACGTAGAAGAAGGTGAAGGCGGAGACGCTGTAGATGAAGATCGGCCCCCACGAGTTCTCCACCCCCGTGGAGCCGTAGGTGAGCGTGTACACCGGGTCCACGCAGTCCAGAACCACGGCTGTCGAGGGGTGGGAGGAGGAAGGGGAGTAACGGCAATGGAGCAGGCGGAGTTGCGTTCAGGGGAGCAGTTGACTCTGCAGGTGAAGACGACGATGATGCTGCAGACGACGTAGAAGAAGGTGAAGGCGGAGACGCTGTAGATGAAGATCGGCCCCCACGAGTTCTCCACCCCCGTGGAGCCGTAGGTGAGCGTGTACACCGGGTCCACGCAGTCCAGAACCACGGCTGTCGAGGGGTGGGAGGAGGAAGGGGAGTAACGGCAATGGAGCAGGCGGAGTTGCGTTCAGGGGAGCAGTTGACTCTGCAGGTGAAGACGACGATGATGCTGCAGACGACGTAGAAGAAGGTGAAGGCGGAGACGCTGTAGATGAAGATCGGCCCCCACGAGTTCTCCACCCCCGTGGAGCCGTAGGTGAGCGTGTACACCGGGTCCACGCAGTCCAGAACCACGGCTGTCGAGGGGTGGGAGGAGGAAGGGGAGTAACGGCAATGGAGCAGGCGGAGTTGCGTTCAGGGGAGCAGTTGACTCTGCAGGTGAAGACGACGATGATGCTGCAGACGACGTAGAAGAAGGTGAAGGCGGAGACGCTGTAGATGAAGATCGGCCCCCACGAGTTCTCCACCCCCGTGGAGCCGTAGGTGAGCGTGTACACCGGGTCCACGCAGTCCAGAACCACGGCTGTCGAGGGGTGGGAGGAGGAAGGGGAGTAACGGCAATGGAGCAGGCGGAGTTGCGTTCAGGGGAGCAGTTGACTCTGCAGGTGAAGACGACGATGATGCTGCAGACGACGTAGAAGAAGGTGAAGGCGGACACGCAGTAGATGAAGATCGGCCCCCACGAGTTCTCCACCCCCGTCGAGCCGTAGGTGAGCGTGTACACCGGGTCCACGCAGTCCAGAACCACGGCTGTCGTTATCTGACATTTAATTTTTGTTGTTTTTTGCTGTTCTTTCAAATTTGCCCTTTACTTCTTTCTTCGTTTTGAAAAATGCTGCTTGTGCGAGAAAACAATTTGTTGATCAGCGAAAAGGTGGCAGATGGAGATATGCATGCATGAATCAATTTAGTTTACCTTCAGCAGCTAACTTCGTATTTCGATGGAGTGACATTTTGGGTCAAATTTATTTACTGTTATTATACTTTGAAAACAGCAGTTTGCAGAACTTTCAATTCAATTCAATTCAAAACAATCGGCAAAAAATCCAAAAGAGCCACTGACAAAAAGGTTGCTTACAATGAAGACGAGCTTGATGACGGAGGCGCCGACGAATAGCGGATCGATAGCCATTCTGGATCGCTGCGGTGGCTGCTGGTGGTCTATAACAGCGTAGGCATAGCTGCCTTGGCGTTCCAGGGACATCCTCGCCTCTTCACACCTTTTCCCGTAGCCGCGTCTAGCCCAGGAGGAGATTGGCCCTGCCCTATGCGTCAATGCCCCCAGCCCCCCGCCTTCTGCCAGCGCATTGCACAAACACATTCATACCTTCCCATACCTTCCATCTCACACCACTACTATCCCCTCCCCTCTTCGGACGGAAATGGGCAGAAGCGCGGGCACATACACAACCAGCCTGCCAGCCTACCTACACCCTTTTACCTTCAAGCCTCAATGCCCCGCTCCTATTTGCCCCCTCCTTTTACTAGGCTTCGAAGGCTCTAGGAGTAGTCGCTTTCTGTGCAAAGGGCTTTCCCCCTCAGCCTATTCTGCATTGTGGATGAATCATAGCTCCTGAAGTAGGATTCAGTGAACTCAGCTGAAAAACACTCTCGCATGGTATATTGGCTTTACTTCGATGAGAAACGATCAATGGGAGAAAACAGCAGGATCTCGAAAACACTGGGAACTAAGGAGAGAAATTTGGAGGTATGTGTGTAGTAGAAGAGTAGGGGGGAGTTGGTGAGGGTTTGTAGAGGAGGGAGGGGGGGTCTTTGCATCCCCCAGCTCGGCGATGTGTGTATGCGGCGATGTTGTTCAAATAGGAGCGAGGGTTGGTTGGTGAGGAAGGTTGGTAGAGGAGCGTAGAGTGAGTGTAGGTAGGGGGCAGGAGGACGGGTTGCTGAAGGTGCACTGGGGTTATAGGCATCACAAGGACGCCCCTCCCTTCCTCCCAGCCCCACCCACCCCCCTCACTACAACTACCAGTGCCCTCCCCAGCCCTTTCCCATCCCGCCAAGGCCAGTCAAGGCCCTTTTTGCTCTTTATTCACCCTTTGTTCGCTTCAAAATTCGAAAATTACATTTTTGCAAAATTTTAAATATTTCTTTGCCAAGTTCAGCAATTGAACACTGACCATCCCTTTCTGCTCTTTATTCATCCTTTGTTCGCTTCAAAATTCGAAAATTAAATTTTTGCAAAATTTTAAAACATTTCTTTCCAAAGTTCAGCAATTTGAACACCGACCATCCCAATAACAGCAAACAGAAGACGCACATAAGAGGTAGAGAAGACAGTTCTAGCATCGTTGTATCTTGAAAAGGCAGACAAAGGCAGAATGACTGCCATTCCCCACTGGCAGCCCATCCAAACTCTCCTTGGACAGGCTGTTGGAGTAGAGGCTGCAGCGCCAGCGACGTCCCAGGCGACTGTAGACGTAGGCTGTGCAGGGCCAGCCTTCCCTCTGCAGTCCCTCACTCTCTGCCTCTCAGGCCAGGCTTTGAGAGGATGGGGAAGCCTGAGAGCTGGTCCGACAGAGGCTCTTGCAGAAGCTGCGCGAGGCGACGTCGACCACGGCCACCGCGTTCACCGGCGCCGCCGACATTGAAGCCGCGTAGCTGAAGAAGCGGCAGGACTCCGAGCAGTTGCTCACCGCCACCGCAACTCAACCCCAGTCCGTTTGCATTCCTTCTAGGAACTTGCTATTGCTATTGCGTTGTTATTGGACAATTAATATTGGACAAGTACAAATCGAGATTTGTCGAGATCGAAAATAGTTTGAAATCAACCCTGGTTTTCCTCTGCTTTGAATATTTTATACCTCTGTTTTCAGAAAGCATAAAATTGTTTAGCTCAAGTCACTCCTCCCTATCCGTTGCTCTCACCCTGAGCCCGGCAGCTGGAGTCGAAAGGCGGCTGCCAAGTGCCATCGTCTCCGCAAGTGTACTCCTGATTGCCTTCTAGTGGGAGGTCGGACTGGCAGGCGACGACAGCGCTGCTGCCCACCGCCTTCCCCTCCACCGGCGACCACTCCGTCGAATAGTTCACCAAGAGGCCTATTGAGCAGCGGATGAGAGCTGTTCATGGCCCTCCTAGGCTCTCAGCTAACCTGGTGATGGCGGGAGGTCGGGACAGGCGATGCGTTGGCAGTGGCTGCTCCATCTGCTGGGGCTCCAGCTGCCTCTGCCGTCCTCATTGATGCAGGTGTAGCTGGCTGGACCTTGTACACGGTAACCGGCCTAGAAAAATGGATGCTGCATTAGAACAGCGACTCAAGCAGGGGCTTTAGGGAATGCCGCTGACCTCGCATAGGATGCTCACCGATTCCCCTTCCTGCAAGGAGCCAGTGGCTGAAAGGCTGCCGAAAGCTATTTCAAAGTCCACCGTGCAGGATATGTCCACTGAATATTGCAGACTTCCACAAAGAAGGCACAATGGCCGTGCAGCTAACAAAGCTCGCATCGGGCGTCAAAGGCCCAGTCCCAGAGGCCCTGCCCCTCCACAGCCAGGCACTGGTACATCCGTTGTCCTGTGAACCTGAATACCCTTCTACCATCTGCTGCATTCATTTTGAGCCTAAAGTTCAACGCATAGCCCTCGTCGCACTCCACGAAAGCCTTCCAGCTCACCGGCGTCTCCTCATCACTCGCAAAAACCACCCGTCCATTGGCCAGCGTTGAGGCAAGCTCCGCATTGACGCAGCTGACTGGAATTGAGCAGTGTGAGGAGCGTACAGAGACTCTGTCAGTAGCTCTTGGCCTGTGTGCATGTGACCTTTGTCACACTGCCTGGCAAAGTGATCTTTGTCACTGCCTGGTTACTCCTAGACCTTTGCACTATTGAACTTCGTGAGCCAAAACGATGGCAGGAAGAAAATAGGGGACAAAAAAGCTTGCAATGCCTTGGGAGCAGGCGAAATTAGGCTCTGGCTGCCAGTGTCCGTTCGATAAACAGGTGTAGCGGCTGACTCCGGAGGCCAGCTGTTGATCTGGACAAGCCAGACCCACCGCCACTCCGGGAGCCCAAGCACCTCTGCTCCAGTCCACCCGTCCTCCGCCCACCACCAGCTCCCCTCTGGAGCACTCTTCTGCAAAACGGCATCCCCTACTTTTTTGCCCATAAGCCCCGTAACTGATGCCGACCTTTCTGGCACTGCGCATTCAGTTGCGCCGGCTCCCAGACGCCGTCCAGTGTGCAGGCATACTCTTCTGTGCAGGGAATTAGAGTGGAGGATTAGGATGAAGGATTGAGATGGGCAGGCCAATAAGGCAACCGATGGATTGCGGTTTGAGTAGGTAGCCCAAATTGCACTGCACACGAGCTCTGTCGCCGCTTTTTGAACTGTCACCCTCCGATTCGTAGTCCACTGCTCCATTTGCCGGCGAGCCCAGGCTGTGCGGGCATTGGGATTCTATAAATGGAATAGAATGGGCAGTGCCCCCCCTGAGAGCAGGCAGAGTAAGAGACCCCGGCAGGAGTACTGGTAGGTGAGCAGGCCTCCGCCCATGGGCAGCTGACTCTCTGCCAACTCGGCCTCGGTGAACAGGAAGCAGTTGCCGATGCCCAGCCTGCCTGGACGGGCCTCGAAGGCCAGCCCCACGCAGGTCGCCACTCCTAGCGAGTGGAGTGATTGCCAGAGGATCAGAGAGAGCAATTGATGAGAGCAACGAAAGCGCGTCGATGTGCCCATGCACCAGCTCTGGCAGGATTTCAGCGTGCCCATCCGTCGCTCCGAGGATCTCAGGCTGCCGTCCGCTGTGATCAATTTGAAGCCACAGGTGGCTTCTGTCTCGCCGCGCTTCCCTCAAAGAGATTGCACCCCCTTAGAGCTCCAAGCGCAGGGTATATCAGAGGCCAACGAGCTTGGCAGGCTCGCTCCCAGAGCTGGATGCTGGAGGCGGGCAAGCTGACGATGGGTCGATCGATTCGGCCGTGCAGCGTGCACTCCTCCGCGAAATGTGTGACAGCGGTGCAGACAAACTGCGTCTCCACTTCGCACCTTGTCTGGAGCACTTTTTCTGATTTTCGGAAGCAGTTTAGGCAGGTTTCTGGGTTTTTAGGTGATTACGGGAGAGGAAAGTTGGAACCTGGCATTGGGCTAGACTGAGCTGTTCTGGGAGGCGTTTGCGGTCTTTGCTTAGCTGGGCGTCAACGAAGACTTGCTCCGCAGTAACCTAAGCGATGTTGAGTGGGTAGAAGGGGTAGTGGAGGAGTTGGATGAAACCTGCCATGGACAGGAGAGACAGGAGAGAGGAACAGATGGAGTCCAAACGCCTGCCGTACAAATGGCCCTGCTGCTGGCACCTTCTGGTAAGGTGTGGAACTCAGAACAGCTGAAGCGAGCTAGCGTTCCCTCCGCCAGCCAATCGGAGCTCATTCCAGGCTTACTAGCAAATATAATTCATGTTTGTCGAAAAAGAATGGATGCAAATCAACCCAGAGTAAGAAACTTGAAGCGATCCTCCGGAAATGTTAGGGCAGTCGGTCCTGGGTTCAGTGGTTGGAGTTGAAGTGGTGGTGCTTGTAGCAGTGGTTGGTATATTGGTTGTTGTCGTAAGCGTAGTTGGTTGTGCAGTTGAAGTTGGTTCTTCAGTTGTGGTTATAATTGTGGCGGTAGTTGGTTGTAAAGTTGTGGTTGTCGTGGTGGCTGATGGTTGAGTTGTTGTTGCAGTAGTAGTTGGTTCTTGAGTTGTGCTAGCAGTCGTGGTAGTTGGTGGTGAAGTGGTGGTTGAAGTGGTAGTTGCTGGTGGAGTTGTGTTTTCCAGAGTAGTTGTTTCTGGAGTTGTGCTTACTGTCGTGGTAGTTGGTTGTTCAAACGTGGTTGCAGTAGTGGTTGATGCTAGAGTAGTACTTGTTGTTGTGGTAGTTGTTGGTTGAATTGTGGTTGTGGTTGTGGAAGTCGGCTCTAGATTTGTGGTGGTTGTAGTGGTCACTGTTGTGGTAGTCGGAATTTGAGTTGTAGTAGTGGGCTCTTGAGTAGTGGTTGATGTGGTAGTACTGGTTGTGGTCGGCAATAAAGTTGTGGATGTGGTTGTGGTCTGTGCTGTTGTAGTGGTAGTAATGATAGTTGTAGTTGTGGGAAGAGGTGTCGTTGTCGTTGGAACTAAATAAAGCCTTGATTGATGTAATCAAATCGACAAGTGAAGAATAATGGTTGAATATTGATCCCATAAACTGAATTTTGCAAGGAAAACCTTGACAAGCGGACTCATCAACAGGCGGATTCCAGATGCCATCATCCCGACAGGTCAGTCGGAGTGTATCCAGCGATTGATCGACGCAAGAAACAGTGGCCACCGTTCCAGCCGCTAATTCCTCCCTCGAGTAGCTAACGCTGCCATCACTCACACTTACTGGGCCACAAATAGCTAAAAAAACTTCAAGCTAAAAATTTCCCCTTTTTCAAAAGACCTGAAGTAAACCGTCGCACTGAGGATTGAACTCTTGGCCTTCCTCTAAAGACAGCCAAGCACCATCCGTGGAACAGGCGTAGGTGCTGGCTCCTTTGGTCAGCAAGAAGCCTTGGTCACAAATGATCTCCACTCTGGTCTCCGCTAGTGCCTTATCCAGCATTCCTATTACCTCCCCGTTCATCACCAACGCTCCATTACTGGGTGCCGATAATTCACCGCACAGCCCTGCAGCCATTTCTCTGATCAGGGCTAATTCAAGCAAAACAGCAGCAATACTTCGGCAGGTGGTCTCAAAGGAACCACTCCAGCGGCCTTCTTCTTGACAGCTGTAGTTTAGCGGGCCCTGGGCCACAAAACCATCCTCGCAGACGATGGTGAAACTTCCTCCCTCCGCCACTCCACCTCCCACTTCCTCCGTCACGCTCAAACTGCCACCAGCAATGGCTGTAGGAAAGGCATCGCGAGGGCAGACTGTCAGTCAACATTTCTTCCAATAGCCACAGGGCAAATGAAGGGCGCCTAACGGGCTTGACAGGAGCTGACGAATAGAGGCCTCCAAGAACCGTCCGCAGTGCACCTGTAGCTGCGCGGGCCTTGGAGTAAAAAGCCGGAATCGCAGATCGGCTCAGCCTTTCCATCTACTCCCACTGGCAGCCCCTCTGAGTAGGTTAGGCTACCGTTGGCCAGGCTCAAGGCTTCGCAGGTTACCTCAAACACCCCTCTTGGCCGCTATTAAGAGAAGCTTCAGATAAAGGTTCCCAATAGGATGGAAAAGTCGATTTTTTTTAAGTCAGACAACCATTGGTGCACGTTTCTAGAGCATGTTTTTGGGATCATTCTCCCGTTGAAATTTTTGACAAAGATCAATCCTAGCCAGATTTTGTAGCCAGAAACGTGAATTGGGTTAGATATCAAATGAGTGTGTAACTGGAGTGCAGGTAGAGTTGAAAGTCGGTTGCCAGGTAGCATCCGCAGAGCAAAAGTAGTCGCTATCACCGCTTAGGGAGAAGCCACTATTGCAACTGATGCTGATGCTGTTTCCGGTTAAATACTGCTCCAATATGGGCAGCAGTCGGCCGTTGTCCAAAGACAGCGGTGGGCATATAGCTAAAAGAAGGGTGAAGAAGATGTTGGAGGTTGGGGCATTTTGGCAAATAACCGAGGCAGACGGTATTCACAGTCCCCCAACCGGCGGAGGAGCAGGTGAAGGTTGTCCTGCCCAAGGCTAGCGCGAAGCCCTCCAAGCACTCCACCGTTGCAACTGTGCCCGCGACGTACGGCCCTTCCACACCACCGTAGCTAACGGCAGCATTGGCTACTTCCAGCTCAGAGCACACCGCTGCAATGCATCGACGCTTATCTATGGGCAACTAGCATTGCATATCTAGGTTTGTTGAGCTGCCCAAAAAACTCATCTCTGGAATCAAATTGAATACACGAGAAAAAGCGGGGAGATAACAATTGCAGACGAATGCCATGGAGCTGGGTAGAGGAGGTTGCCAGTCCCCGGAGGTGCAACTGTACTCTGCTGCACCCTCCACCAGCACATAGCCGTCCTCCTCCCAGCATTCCACTCTTGCTACCGCCCCCTCTACCGCCGCCTCTCCATCCAAAACCACGCTGCCGAACTCTGGACTTCCGATCGGGGGACAAGTCTCTTCAAAATCCACCAGATCTGTCCAATGAACTGCGGCAGAAAACGGCAAAAAACGAGAGCAAGCAGCGTCGAAAACCCGCGGACTCCAGCTCCCATCCTCCGAGCAGGAGTATCGTTGAATTCCGGAGGCCAGGAAACCAGGACTGCAGGTGATGCTCACGCTTCCGCCCACGCCCACACCTCCATCCCCCAGTTCTCCTTCGAAGACCAGCTGTCCGCCGTCTATCTGCTGGGGCAGTTGGCTCTTGACGCAGATGACTTGAACCAACTTAATGTTTTCCCGAAAGCTCTCAGACTTTTCCAGAGCCAACCCGGCTCACAAAGAGCATCGAAGGCGGGCTCCCAGCCGTTATCAGTGCAACTGTAGGTTGGAACTCCAAAGAGCTGAGTGCCAGCATCGCAGAGGATGGATACTGATTCACCGGACTGACAACAAACCAACAACTTAGGATTGAGCAGCAAGGCAATAGTGGAGGCATCTACAGGAAGCGCTTCCTCGACTGTGTAGCTGTTGCCGTCGGAGAACTGCAAACTGCCGCCAGCAATTGCAGCTGAGCTGGATAACAGCTCAGTGAGAGGACAGTTGGCTGTAAGAACAAATCTCGTCCCGTTTCGATTGGACAATGCCGAAGGGTGAGGGCAGGACAAGGTTCGCAGAATGACGTGAACTCTTCGGTGAATAGGACGCCTGTAGCCGAGCAGATGTATTCCGCTGGCCCTAAGAGGCGATAGCCGACTTTGCAGCTCACATCCAGGTGATGCCCCGCGAACACCTTCACATCGCCCAGGACATCCATGTGCTCCTGCGGCACATAAGCCTCTGTCAAGCGTAGCTTATTTTCAGATCATGGACGATGAACATTTGTCAGATCATGGACAATGAATGCCAGCTCTGAGCTAAAGATACTAGGCATCATCCTGCATGATCTCAAATTTTATGGAACCTTGTCGAGCGCGGAGTATCATGCCTGGGAGTTGGGGCAGGTCGAAGATGTCGCAGGCTGAAAGGAGGGCTGTTGGATGGCTAGGTTGGGAAGAGGGAGAGGAGGCGGGACATTGGGAGGTGTAGACGGAGAAGTAGAAGTCGGTGCCGTTGTCGCCGCAGGTCTCTCCGTTGCCGGTGGTTATGGGACAGGAGGCTGTGCAGACCTCCCCGCTCACGTCCCGCGGCAGCTCCAGTATCTGCTCCATCATGGTGCAGCAGCAGAACTCACCGCTCAGGGCTGAAGCAAAAAAAGAGAGTCGTCTGGTATTTGCATGGCTGGTAGAATCAATTTATGTTTTTATTTTATTTTCGAAGCTTTCTTTCTTAATCTTCTTTCCTTTCCCATCAGCAAAACGGGTGTGAAGAGCCCACCGATGACTCGTTTAGCGCCCAGTACGCAGGCTATGCCGCAACTTTCCAGACCGTTCTGCACCGACAGCTGGGCGCACTGCCAGGCCGGATACGGCCGAGTCATGGGATTCGCAATCTGGTAGCAGCCGGCCACTCGCGTCTCTCAAACAAGCCAGCAGTTGAAGGACAACAACAGGGCCCCTATTCACCAGTCACTCCGGCCATAGCTCCCACGGCCTTGTCGTTGGGCGCCGACGCCTGGCTGTACAGCGTGCACTCCTCCGCGCCCGGCGTCCCCTGCTGGTAGAGCAGGGAGTTCCAGACCCACAGGAAGCAGCCTCCGGATGGCCCCGCCGCTATGCCCGCCCTCCAAACCCATTCCAAACTCCTCTTCTCCTAACCCCCCACACGTCTGGCTTATTTGATGGCGAGAAAATGATTAAATATCAATTTTAAAAATTGATATTTAATAATTTTCTCCCCATCAAATAGCTCAAAAAAAGAACTCTTAAGAGCCATTTCCGGGAAAAAGAACTCTACAACTAAGTCAAAAGTTTTGCAAATTATTTAATGTTAATTTTTAAACACTTCACCTGACGGCCCGCTTGTTAGAATCCGCACAGGCCCGACAGCAGTCCTCCATGGTCTCCGCGGCCTTGGCCAGGGCCAGGTCACCCGGCTCCATCGCCTTGAGGCCCCAGGCCGCGTCCATGTCCGCCAGCGACAGGCACAGGCTCACTAGAATACTCCATCCCCCTACCCTTCCAACCACTCCCCATAGCGCCTACCCTGGGAGCAACGGCCGGGTGTAGGTGGTTGCCAGCCGTCAGCTGTGCACTGCAGGGAGACAGGGCCGATGGGGATCTGCCAGGAGACGCCGCGGCCTCCGGTGGGCCTGCGGCACAAGGCTCGAGCGCGCTCGCCTACCTGGTAGTGGGATTTGGCTAGGCTCCTTCTGGCAGCAGAATGGCTCTGAGGAGGGCTATACAGCCAGGCTGGTGTCTGGTGCCAGTTCATCGCTGCTGCCCTGGGCGACCAAATAGGTCTCGTTGTCGCTGCTGTCGAGCCTGGCGTCGGAAACATTGCAAGTTTGACCTGCAAACAGCCCCCCCCTTTGTAGTCCCTGGACTGAGTCTGGACTGAGCTTCCAAATCGTTACCAGATACGTTTTCGGCGCCTAAGATTATTGCCGACAGAGCAGCAGAGACAAAGAAGTAGCCTTGATTGAAAAAATGCATGCTCGTTTAGTTTTCTGTTGTCGCTGAAAAAGAGTGCATGCTGCAGTGCCTCATTCTGTTTTCAGCTTGCCCATTGGGTGGGACTGCGTTAATGAGGCGGATTAGTGGGCATTGGGTGTGCATTTGTGAGCTGTTTCTGTGTAGTATTTCAAATGGGCGGAGGTGCTATCTTTTGTTGAGAGAACTCAGGCCATGTGGCCTTCAAAAACATGCTTCATGGCTGGTGTCAATATTGAGCCAATGGCAGAGGGGGGAAGCGGGAGGAATGATAACAAAGCGCTAAACACCAAACTGCACTGCTTTCCCTTCCCAGAACATCGCATACCTACGCAAGGCCACATAGACGCATACGCCAAACGCATGCTTATCCAACTGCTTCCTTGAAGAAATCAAAGTTCCCTGGAAGCAGTCTATATAGCTGGGCTTCTTTTTTGGCGCTTATTTTGAGCTGAGAATAGGCCTCTGGCGGTGCGTGAGCAGTGTTGACATGGTTTCCCTATTGATCTTCGCATGGCTTAGACTGACGCAAAATACAAGCACCACTTCCTTTTGCTCTCATCTTTCTTAGGCCTAGCTGCTGATTACATTATCCCCCTAGTTGTGTTAAGGCTTCTTATTATAAGTCTAATCATAGACATCGGCTGCCGTCATTTCTATCCTGTTTTGCATAATCACATCTGAGGTCATAGCGGCTCATTTGAGTCATATCAGCAGCAGCAACCAAGCTTTTACGTTCCTAGTACTGTTGGCTCATTTTGTCTCATGGCTGAAAGACTAATGGCGAGGAAAGTTCATTAGGGTCTGAAACAGGGGTGCTTAGTCGGAAGCCCCATCAGCTGATAGGTGTCGAGAGGTGGGGCTAGGTGGGTGGATGGTGTTGGTAGGTGTAGGCTGTGTGGGTGGGGGGCGACAGGGGATGATGAGGTAGTCATGGCAGCCGTCGAGGACGCAGAGAGAGAGGCATCGATCTACGGCCCTCCAGGAAAAGACAAGCGCGCGCGCCCTACCAGAAGCCATAATTGGGCCTCCGTAGTAAAAGCCAGGGCTGGCCATGACAACCGTGGACAGATTTTGCGCGCGCGAGATGCCTCCTCCTGCTGCCCTCCCCCTGTTTCTTGGACCAGTCCTTTTGCGCACAATGCTCTTGCTTTGCCCCCTATTCTTGCATTTGGCGAAACTTTCGGAGTATTGCGCTTTCTCTACTTGCTGGCGTTTTTTGTACAAAAATCTATATTCCCCTAAATCCCAGCCAGCCTTTCATAAGATTCCCAGGCTTGACTGATATAGGACAGCCAAGCTTGAGAATCTAATGAAAGGCTCGATGGGATTTAGGGGAATAGGGTTTGAAAAGTTTGATGAGTCCAGTAGATGAAAGGTGCAGGGCATGCTGAGGAGGCGAGCAGGGGATGGAAGGCGGTGATCGGGTAAGCTATCGACTACCGGCACATCCGCCAACCCCCGCCACCGTGTCCCCAGCCAAAAGCCCGTTGACCCAGTCGCGAACCAAAGCGCCCGGACTGCTGCGCCGTCTACGGCTGCGCTTCTGCCCCTGCTTCAGGCCACGTCACCGCACGCATCAGTATGGGCCTTATTTTGTGCTCTTGAGGGCCTAAAAATGTTTGGAAGACTTGGAGTGGTCGAAGTATTTGTTTGGATACATTTCTGGACATAAACTTTTACTGCGAGGAGGTTGATCAATTTCTTGCCGTCAATATTTATTTTGACTTGTGTTTTTGCAAAAAATAGGCGTCAATATCTTAAAATTAAGAGAGTGGTAGTCCTTTTTAGGTACAAACCAAATACGTTAGTGATTAGTTTAAAAATTAGGATGGCAAAAATTCAAGAAGCAAATTGTTCTAAATCTTTAATTTTCAATTTTAATCAAGACCATGCTCAGACTCAGCTTCAATACTAAGTAGTAATTATAGTTCTAAAATTGCAGATTTCGGACGGTGATCCCAAACACAAATGTAGCCCAAGCCGCAGGCCATGAAGGCGACGATCGTCATAACCCAAACAGAAAGTTGGCCCATTTCTCCATCACAAAAATCGACGCTTAAAATTGTCCTGAGGTATGCCAAAAATGAGATAAACACCACCAAGTACAGCCTGCTCACGTTCGTTCCAAAGAATCTCTTCGAGCAGTTCCACCGCTTCGCCAACCTTTACTTCATCTTTGTCGTCATCCTCAACTTTATGCCTGAGGTTGCAAATTTAATTCTATTTAAAAAATCTTATTTTAAATTCGATCTTAGACGAAGTTCGCTGAAAAGGTGCCTGTGGCTTTCCAGATCGAGGCCTTCGGACGAGAGCTGGCGCTGCTGCCGGTGCTGTTTGTGATGGCAGTGACGGGTGTGAAGGATGCCTACGAGGACTACCGCCGCTACAAGTCCGACCAGAAGATCAACAGCGCCACCTGCCGCGTCTGGCATGTGTCTGCTTTTTCTGTCCCTCCTCTGCAGCAGCCTAGGCCAGCAGTCCACAATGATTGCAGAAAGGAAGAGCGCTACGTGAAGCGGATGTGGAAGGAGGTGCTGGTGGGGGACTGGGTCCACCTGGGCTGCAACGAGAAAATCCCCGCCGACATCCTGCTCTTTAAGTCGCACGATCCCAATGGTGCCTATTTCCTTCACCAGCCTCTCCACCCCCCACATTTCCCCATACCTCCTGCCAGGAATCTGCTACGTGGAGACCTCAAACCTGGACGGGGAGAGCAACCTGAAGCAGCGCCAAGTGCTCAAGTCACAGACCGCCGACCTCCAGGCAAGCGGACATCAGCTGATTTAAAATATAAATTAAGAGAGCTTTTGTGAGAGGTTGAAAAGTGGGACGGACAAAAATTTTTACCCCCCTTTTTTATATTTTTTATTAAAAGTAGACATGTTTTTAAGACTTTTGGTAGAGTATGAGCATCCAAAACTCAAAATTCGATTTTTGGTGAATTTTTGAATGTAAAAAAACGGCCGATTTTTTAATCATCCATAACTCTAGTTCTGCTCAACGGATTTTAATAATTTGACCACCAATCGAACCGTCTCAATGAGAAGAATATTTTGTTTTTTTTGTTCGTTTCTCTTCGATCATTTCCTACCGAGTTATTAACAAAAAAACAGTTTTTCAGTTTTCAAAATTTCAAAAAATTTATAATTTCGATGTAAAAATTTCATTTGCGCCGGACGAGACCCATTTTTTCTAAAATTTCAGGTAATTTTACATATGTGTACCATTCCATAACTTCAAAAGCCTTGTTCTAAGAGAGATATTTGAGTCTCAAAATGAAAATTCCCATTTTGCCCCTATGTTATAGCATAGGCAAAAAATGAGCAAAATATTTTTTGTCTCAGAATACTAATTTTTTGGCTCAATAAATTTCTTCTGACCCGTATCCATCTAGCTGAGTGGTTTTTAGCTTCAATTTTATCCTTTGAGTGCGTTAATTTTGACTGCAACTTTCCATATGCTACACCACTACCTATGCTACAGCATAGGGAAAAATAATATCAACATTTTCATGCTCAAGGGATAAAATTGAAGCTAAAAACCACTCAGCTAGATGGATACGGGTCAGAAGAAATTTATTGAGCCAAAAAATTAGTATTCTGAGACAAAAAATATTTTGCTCATTTTTTGCCTATGCTATAACATAGGGGCAAAATGGGCATTTTCATTTTGAGACTCAAATATCTCTCTTAGAACAAGGCTTTTGAAGTTATGGAATGGTACACATATGTAAAATTACCTGAAATTTTAGAAAAAATGGGTCTCGTCCGGCGCAAAAGAAATTTTTACATCGAAATTATAAATTTTTTGAAATTTTGAAAACTGAAAAACTTTTTTTGTTAATAACTCGGTAGGAAATGATCGAAGAGAAACGAACAAAAAAAACAAAATATTCTTCTCATTGAGACGGTTCGATTGGTGGTCAAATCATTAAAATCCGTTGAGCAGAACTAGAGTTATGGATGATTAAAAAATCGGCCGTTTTTTTACATTCAAAAATTCACCAAAAATCGAATTTTGAGTTTTGGATGCTCATACTCTACCAAAAGTCTTAAAAACATGTCTACTTTTAATAAAAAAAATAAAAAAGGGGGGTAAAAATTTTTGTCCGTCCACCTATTTGATATATTTCACCTTCTCAGAAAAGCTCTCTTAAATATGAATATTTAGAAAAAAATTAAAAATTTTAAAAAAAATTAATTTTTTAATTTTAATTTAAAAAATTTTAAATTTAAACAAAAACAGAATTTTTTAGGCCCAGAAACCGGGGAGCACCAAGTGCACGGTGGAGTGCGAGGCGCCGAATTCGGCCATCTACAAGTTCAACGCCTTCGTGCTGCACGAGGATGGGCGGCGAGAGCCTGCCAACAAGGATAACCTGCTCCTGCGCGGCTGCGAACTCCGCAACACCGACTTCATCGAGGGCATCGTCATCTATGCCGGTCCCTAGCCAAACCTCTTCATACCCTTCTCATCTTCTGACTAGCTATCTCATGCACAGGACACGACACCAAGTCCCTGATGAACAACTCGGGTCCTCGTTACAAGCGTAGCGAGCTAGAACGCCTTATGAACTGGGACATAGTCTGGTGAATAATTTGGAACATCCTGATTCGTGAAAGTGATTGGAAGTGAAAGTGGTTGCAGGTGTTTTGTGATCCTGCTCTGCATGTGCGCCGTGGGAGCGATTGGGAGTGGCCTGTGGCTGAACAGTTTCAAGGATCCCTATGCCGTGCCCTTTCTTACCTTCCACCAGACCAAAAACCCGCTCAAGCCAGAGCTGGAGGCGTTCAAGAATTTCTGGAGCTACATCATCGTCCTGCAGGTCCATCTAATGCTTACATCACCCTGATAACATTTTCACCGATGCTAGGCAACGGCTTGCAGATCATGATCCCCATCTCTCTATACGTGAGCGTGGAGATCATCAAAATGGGCCAGGTCTTCTTCATCGTTCGCGACCGGCACCTCTACGATGAGGCCTCCGACAAACGCATGCAATGCCGCGCCCTCAACATCACCGGTTACCATTCACCCCCTATTTCTAGCCAATGCCAAAAGCGTGGCCTAATTGTGCAGAGGAGCTGGGTCAGATCAGGATCGTACTGTCTGATAAGACGGGCACTTTAACCGAGAACAAGATGATCTTCCGCCGCTGCGCTATACTCGGCAAAGATTTCGCGCCCCCTGGTTCCCTCTATACTCACAACTCGTTTCTTTCCCTAAAACCCTCAATTGAACCCCATAGAAAGCCAAAGCGGGCCCAGTGACGGCGAGAAGCGGAAGGAGGAAAGCGTGGAGGATGTGCAGTGCAATCTGCGCCTGCTGAAGATGCTCAAGGCTCTGCCTAGTCAGGTTTCTCTCCCGCTTTATCCTCTCAATGCCCCTTCCCAAATTTCAACCCCTGGGGTACTCCAGGTCAATACTCTGTCCGCCCTGGCACTGCACCGAAGGCAGGCTGCCGACGAGCCTGAGCCAGGGGTACAGGAGCGGCTCACCCCCACCAATTCGTCTGCTTCATGATTTTTGGTCGCTTAGATGCGAAGAGCCTGTATGAGTTGGCAGATCGGATGAGCAGGAGTCGGACGGGTGGTCCCAGCGAGCCACATTCGACTTCTTCATCAACATGGCCCTTTGCAACACCGTCGTCGTCGCCGCCAAGGAGCACCACGACCTCATGAACGCCTCTGGGTATTTTGAGGAAGCTTTTTGCTTCCAATTTCTCCTCCTCGAGGCTAAATCTATTCGAAGCTATTTGGGGAGTAATTCATTCATTCTATTTTCATCTTTAAAATTTCTTTTTTGATAAAATGTTGCGAGAAGCAACAACGTGTAATTGTTGTGCTTAAGCGAGCCACTACTCCGGCCAAAGTCAATCCTGGCCCCCATCCGCTCTTCTGGCAAACAGAAGCGCGTCCGGTAACCTCCCCTGTTCTTTTTCTGTCCTCTGCGTAAGGTGCGACCCAAACTCTTCAACTTTGCATGCCGTCTGGTGCTCGCTTTTTCATATGCGCAGGCATGAACTCTGCCTGGGGCCATATTCGGCTAATTACCAGAAAAAATTGAAAAGGCTATTTGCAGGGTATTCGTGCCGGAGGATTTCCAGGAGCGCGAAAGTCTCGGCATCAACTCCGGCGTTAGTAGCAGAGCTCCGACACCGGACGGGGAGCGCCATCTCCTCGGTTCCTTTCCAACTACACTCTATATAACTACACTCCCTTGAAGAAGATGATCTTGGCATTGATGGATATGGTAGTTTTTCTTTAAAGAATAGGGCGGGGTAATTTTTAAGGGTTTTTGTGAAAACTTTATAAAAAAGGGGGAGGGGAAATATTGTGTTTTATGTTTTCTTTACAAACCACACGGCAGCAAAGAGCTGATAATTGGGCTGGCGCGAGCGGAGCGCTAGCGGAGCGGTAGCGCCCAGCCCCTCTTATCGAGCAACACAACTAATTGCAGGTTTCCCAATGTTTGGAAGGCTGTAGCGCAGCCCAGAGACATCGCAGAACTCTGGAAATAGGCTCAATCGACGCGCCGTGGTCGAATTGTGGGGGGTCTTTTTTTGAAAATCGTTTTTTGTCAATTATTTCGAAACTTATTCTTAAAAAACTGTTTCAAAAAAATGTCCGGTGTCCGGGCGCACACCGACCGTCCGACCGACCGTCCGACCGTCCGTCCGTCCGTCCAGCAAGTGTTGCAGACACTTGGGCAACATCTGGGGTGTGGATCTCAACGGTTCTAGGGTAAATCGATGCCGCTGAGTGTCATGGCACCCCTAGTTTGTGCATTTTCTGCGTTTTTTAGGTCGAAACATCAACTTTTTGGGTAGAAATCCAGTATTCTCATGTTTTTTCTGATGTTTATGATGTTTTTTGTGATGTTTTTCTAGTGTAGTTGACCATAAAACAGCACCATATAGGTATTTTTGGACCTAGATTACGATTCTGGCACCCGTTTGCTTCCACCTGGTGTCCATGGGCATGCACAAGGCCATGGTGAACAAGCAGGTCATCATCAACTTCATCTTGAGGCATTTTATAGTTTTTTTTGGCCTTAAAAAGGCACCATATAGGTATTTTTGGACGTAGATTACGATTCTGGCACCCGTTTGTTTCCACCTGGTCTCCATGGGCATGCACAAGGCCGTGGTGAACAAGCAGGTCATCATCAACTTCATCTTGAGGCATTTTATAGTTTTTTTTGGCCTTAAAAAGGCACCATATAGGTATTTTTGGATGTAGATTACGATTCTGGTACCCGTTTGCTTCCACCTGGTCTCCATGGGCATGCACAAGGCCGTGGTGAACAAGCAGGTCATCATCATCTTCATCTTGTGGCATTTTATAGGTTTTTTTGGCCTTAAAAAGGCACCATATAGTTATTTTTGGACGTAGATTCCGATTCTGGCACCCGTTTGCTTCCACCTGGTCTTCATGGGCATGCACAAGGCCGTGGTGAACAAGCAGGTCATCATCATCTTCATCTTGTGGCATTTTATAGGTTTTTTTGGCCTTAAAAAGGCACCATATAGTTATTTTTGGACGTAGATTCCGATTCTGGCACCCGTTTGTTTCCACCTGGTCTCCATGGGCATGCACAAGGCCGTGGTGAACAAGCAGGTCATCATCAACTTCATCTTGAGGCATTTTATAGTTTTTTTTGCCCTTAAAAAGGCACCATATAGGTATTTTTGGATGTAGATTACGATTCTGGTACCCGTTTGCTTCCACCTGGTCTCCATGGGCATGCACAAGGCCGTGGTGAACAAGCAGGTCATCATCATCTTCATCTTGTGGCATTTTATAGGTTTTTTTGGCCTTAAAAAGACACCATATAGTTATTTTTGGACGTAGATTCCGATTCTGGCACCCGTTTGCTTCCACCTGGTCTTCATGGGCATGCACAAGGCCGTGGTGAACAAGCAGGTCATCATCATCTTCATCTTGTGGCATTTTATAGGTTTTTTTGGCCTTAAAAAGGCACCATATAGGTATTTGTGGATGTAGATTACGATTCTGGTACCCGTTTGCTTCCACCTGGTCTCCATGGGCATGCACAAGGCCGTGGTGAACAAGCAGGTCATCATCATCTTCATCTTGTGGCATTTTATAGGTTTTTTTGGCCTTAAAAAGGCACCATATAGTTATTTTTGGACGTAGATTCCGATTCTGGCACCCGTTTGCTTCCACCTGGTCTTCATGGGCATGCACAAGGCCGTGGTGAACAAGCAGGTCATCATCATCTTCATCTTGTGGCATTTTATAGGTTTTTTTGGCCTTAAAAAGGCACCATATAGTTATTTTTGGACGTAGATTCCGATTCTGGCACCCGTTTGTTTCCACCTGGTCTCCATGGGCATGCACAAGGCCGTGGTGAACAAGCAGGTCATCATCAACTTCATCTTGAGGCATTTTATAGTTTTTTTTGGCCTTAAAAAGGCACCATATAGGTATTTTTGGATGTAGATTACGATTCTGGTACCCGTTTGCTTCCACCTGGTCTCCATGGGCATGCACAAGGCCGTGGTGAACAAGCAGGTCATCATCATCTTCATCTTGTGGCATTTTATAGGTTTTTTTGGCCTTAAAAAGGCACCATATAGTTATTTTTGGACGTAGATTCCGATTCTGGCACCCGTTTGTTTCCACCTGGTCTCCATGGGCATGCACAAGGCCGTGGTGAACAAGCAGGTCATCATCAACTTCATCTTGAGGCATTTTATAGTTTTTTTTGGCCTTAAAAAGGCACCATATAGGTATTTTTGGATGTAGATTACGATTCTGGTACCCGTTTGCTTCCACCTGGTCTCCATGGGCATGCACAAGGCCGTGGTGAACAAGCAGGTCATCATCATCTTCATCTTGTGGCATTTTATAGGTTTTTTTGGCCTTAAAAAGGCACCATATAGTTATTTTTGGACGTAGATTCCGATTCTGGCACCCGTTTGCTTCCACCTGGTCTTCATGGGCATGCACAAGGCCGTGGTGAACAAGCAGGTCATCATCATCTTCATCTTGTGGCATTTTATAGGTTTTTTTGGCCTTAAAAAGGCACCATATAGTTATTTTTGGACGTAGATTCCGATTCTGGCACCCGTTTGTTTCCACCTGGTCTCCATGGGCATGCACAAGGCCGTGGTGAACAAGCAGGTCATCATCAACTTCATCTTGAGGCATTTTATAGTTTTTTTTGGCCTTAAAAAGGCACCATATAGGTATTTTTGGATGTAGATTACGATTCTGGTACCCGTTTGCTTCCACCTGGTCTCCATGGGCATGCACAAGGCCGTGGTGAACAAGCAGGTCATCATCATCTTCATCTTGTGGCATTTTATAGGTTTTTTTGGCCTTAAAAAGGCACCATATAGTTATTTTTGGACGTAGATTCCGATTCTGGCACCCGTTTGCTTCCACCTGGTCTTCATGGGCATGCACAAGGCCGTGGTGAACAAGCAGGTCATCATCATCTTCATCTTGTGGCATTTTATAGGTTTTTTTGGCCTTAAAAAGGCACCATATAGTTATTTTTGGACGTAGATTCCGATTCTGGCACCCGTTTGTTTCCACCTGGTCTCCATGGGCATGCACAAGGCCGTGGTGAACAAGCAGGTCATCATCAACTTCATCTTGAGGCATTTTATAGTTTTTTTTGGCCTTAAAAAGGCACCATATAGGTATTTTTGGATGTAGATTACGATTCTGGTACCCGTTTGCTTCCACCTGGTCTCCATGGGCATGCACAAGGCCGTGGTGAACAAGCAGGTCATCATCATCTTCATCTTGTGGCATTTTATAGGTTTTTTTGGCCTTAAAAAGGCACCATATAGTTATTTTTGGACGTAGATTCCGATTCTGGCACCCGTTTGCTTCCACCTGGTCTTCATGGGCGTGCACAAGGCCGTGGTGAACAAGCAGTTAATCATCAACTTCATCTTGACCCATTTTATAGGGTTTTTTGGCCTAAAAAGGCACCATATAATTATTTATGGTCGTAGATTCCGATTTTGGTACCCGGTTGCTTCTACCTGGGCTCCATGGGTTTTGCTTCAGGCCGTGGTGAACAAGCAAGTCATAATCAACTTCATCTCTAGGCATTTTATAGGGTTTTTTGGCCTTAAAAGGGCAACATATAGGTATTTATGGACCTATATTACGATTCTGGCACCCATTTGCTTCCACTTTGTCTCCATGGGCTTGCACCAGGCCGTGGTGAACAAGCAGGTCATCACCAACTTCATCTCAAGCCACTCTAAAGGATTTTTAGTCTCAGCAACAATAGCATATTGGTAATTTTGGATGTAGATTATATTTCTTGTGTTCTTTTGCTCCCACCTGGTATTCATGGGCTTCCACCGGTCCATGATGAACAAACAGCTCATCATCAACTTCGTCTTGAGGCAATCTAAAGGTTTTTGGTCTCAGAAACTTTTTGGTAATTTGGGATGTAGATTACGATGCTGGTGCCCGATTGCTTCTATCTGGTCTTCATGGGCTTCCACCAGGCCCCGGTGAACAAGATCATCATCATCAATGTCATCTTCAACTCAAGCATAAGGGGCCTTGCCCCTGTATGAAGTGGATGAAATTATTATATAGTGGGTTATAATAATAACCCAAAAAGTATCTCTTATCTTCTGTTTATTTGCAATTGAAGTGGGGGAAATTTTATTCAGCTTTAATTGAATTTTACTTGCGACTGAAGTGGATGAAATTTTTGACCGCGGAGCGGCCCGAAGGGCCGCTCCGCGGTCTATAGAGGTTACTCAACTTTTGTCCTCATATATATGTATATATATATTTCTGGAAATGCTGTCCACGGGCGAATTCTCAACGGATCTTGACAAACTTTTTTTTTCCTGAAAGGTAATGCTATTTTAGGAAGATCTGGAGGGGTGGAACCGGTTTCCGAGCATTTGAAACATTACTTTTTTGGGTAGAAAGGTTTAAACATTGCAATATACAGTTTTTGCGCTGTAGCACCTGTAATCTTGAGAATTGCACAGACAACTTGAGTTTTTTTGTTCACAAGTCGTATATAACGATTCCAAATCTGTGCTTACTTTTGAAAATGGTTGAGAAACCACAGACTTGCCCTCTTGAGTGACAAACTTTCATGCATGACAATAGCATCAATAATTAGTAGCAGCTGAACGGCTGATAATTGAACTGAACACTTGAGTTTTTTTGTTCACAAGTCTTATATAACGATTCCAAATCTGTGCTTACTTTTGAAAATGGTTGAGAAACCACATACTTGCCCTCTTGATTGACAAACTTTCACACATGACAATAGCATCAATAATTAGTAGCAGCTGAACGGCTGATAATTGAACAGAACACTTGAGTTTTTTTGTTCACAAGTCATATATACCGATTCTAAATCTGTGCTTACTTTTGAAAATGGTTGAGAAACCACATATTTTTCCTTTTGAGATGCAATGTTCACATTCACAGCAGACATTTTCCTTAAAATTAGGATTTTGCTACTTGTGAAGGTGCAAGCGCTCCGCGGTCACCTATTGCGCTTTGCGCCATATACTTGTTTTATAGCACAAAATAGGTTTTTTACCTTAGATTGTGAATTTTGTACACAGTCCAATGTAAACATGGATGAATTAATGATAAGAGAGCACCCTATCTTTTTTGGCAATTGATTTGGTAAATTGTAGTTGCTCCCAAAGTTTGCACAATTTAGTAAACCCATTAGTTGAAATATAATTTTCAATAAAAATTAGGATTCAAATGTTTGTCAATTTTTTTCAAAATATTATATGTATGTAGAATTAGACTAGAGGATATCTTTTATAATTAATCGAAATAAATTGCAATGGCAGTAGGTAACAGAGTCAGTAAAAAAATATTTTAATGCCTATTTTAAAAAATATTTTCACATTTTGATTGGTCAGGTGCTCTCTTCTCATTAATTAATCCATGTTTACATTGGACTGGCAATAATTTTTTCTGTGTACAAAATTCACAATCTAAGGTAAAAAACCTATTTTGTGCTATAAAAAAATTTCATCCACTTCAGTCGCAAGTAAAATTCAATTAAAGCTGAATAAAATTTCCCCCACTTCAATTGCAAATAAACAGAAGATAAGAGATACTTTTTGGGTTATTATTATAACCCACTATATAATATATAAACACAATATCCTCCAAAAGATAGAAACTTATTTCTTAACAAATGAAATAAGTGGCCAATTGAATTAGTTGAAAGGACAAAAGAGAAATTCCGAGTCGGGGAATTGAACCCCGGCCTTGTGGGTGAGAGCCACAAATCCTAACCACTAGACCAACTCGGATATGAACCAGCAATACGGCAGCAAAGAGCTGATAAATATAACTACCATAACAAATGAAAAAAGGTGGCTAATTGAATTAGCTGAAAGGAAAAAGTAAACTCCGTGTCGGGGTATTGAACCCCGGGGCCTTGTGAGTGAGAGCCACAAATCCACAAATCCTAACCACTAGACCAACTCGGATATGAGTTAGTAACACGGCAGCAAAGAGCTCTTAAATATAACTTCCATAACCATGAAAAAGGTGGCTAATTGAATGAGTTGAAAAGAAAAAAGAAATTCCGAGTCGGGGAATTGAACCCCGGCCTTGTGGGTGAGAGCCACAAATCCTAACCACTAGACCAACTCGGATATGTTAGCTCTGCAAATTACAATCTAACGCCTTCCAGGAGTTGGACGCCATCTGCCCGCCGTCAAGCTGCGCGGCCTCACGCCACTGGACGAGGACGCCGTCACCCAGCCCCTCTCCAACCTCCACCCCGCCGCCAGTGCCCCAGCCAACATTCGTTTGCCCCTTTTCCGCCCCTTCAACACCACAACTGCTGTCCCTCTTGTCCTGCAGACGACTATACCGAAGGCAAGGATGCGGACACGCCTCGGGACACCTCCCGCCCTACCTCCCCGCCTCTGGCGAAGTTCGTGCTTTGGCTCTTCTATTTATTTATTTATTAATCGTCAAAGACCAAAAGAGAACATTAGTGGCAGCACAGTTGAGAATGAACTATGATTCTATAAGGGTCGCCATTCAAGGGGTGGAGACAGAAAGAAAAGGGTTTGGAGGGAAAATGGTGTGGTGCCGGAAATCCGAACAGAGCCGGAGCTGGAGAAAACGACGGCGCCCACGCCAGAACAGAGTCCACGGCCTTCGCTTTTTTCCAGCTTCTCCAAAGGTGGCCTTTATGTTGCCCCCAAACGATTTATCTCCCTATAACCATTTCATGGAGTAACCTAGAGGCCATTGCAGCCTTTCGTATGCTTAGTGCCCTGGCCATGGCCATAGGTTTGCTCTTTCAGCAGTTTTCTCTGTCATTTCCTACTCGGTGTTTCGCATTCTGTAATATCTTGCTTAGGACAATTTTGATTCTAAAAAGTTTCAACAAATCGGGAGACATATTTTTCACACTTTTCAATAAATTTTAATCGAAATTTGCGTTTTTAAAGATTCACCAAATCGGAAGAAATAATTTTTCACATTTTTCAACAAATTTTAATTTTTAATTTCAATCGAAATTAGCGGAATGCGAAGCACTTCCACCAGCATGCGCATCGACAGCCAGCTTCCACCGATCCTCTTCCTGCTCCTCTGCTTGACTACTATAAAGATGCTCGCTAGCCATGGACCCGTTTCCAGGCGGCAGCTTCCTTCGCATCCCCGGCTTCCGCGGGCGGAAGGGCGACTCCGTCCCCTCCACCCCTGCCCCAGCCGCCGCCAACCCCATCTACGAGGCTGAGTCCCCAGATGAGCTCAGTCTGGTCTTCGCCGCCAAGGGTTGCCTCCCTTTCCATCTTTGCTTCCCTGAGGCTAAAAATAGGACAGTGCAGCCTACGGATTCCGTCTCATCAAGCGTCAGATGGGACACAGTTTCCTGGAGCTGCCAGATGGGAGTCGCGAGCGCTACCAGATCCTCTACACCCTCCCCTTCGACTCCGTCCGCAAGCGCATGTCCGTCATCGTCCGCGGCCCCCACTCACCCACCCCCATCCTCCTCTCCAAAGGTTCCGCCCATCTCTGCTCCTCCTTTCTTCCCTTCTCGACGTTCTGGTCATAGGCTACAAAGGCTTGGCTACAAAGTTCGTACACTCTAATCTAATACCCCTTTACTTAAAATTGCCATTTCTCCATTGTACACTATTAGATGGAAAACTAAATTTAAAATTTAAAACTTAGCTTCCTATCTCTTTGTTAAAGTGGTGAAAATGGCACTTCAAAGTAAAGGGGTATTAGATTAGAGTCTACGACCCTGTATAGAAAGAAGAAGCAGAGAGGTGTAAATAGGCGCGGACAAGGAGATGCTGTCCTTGCTGGACCCCATGTGGTCCTCCTCAGCCCGCGGCCAGGCCATCATCGCCAAGACCATGGAGCACCTCAACCACTACGCCGGTCACGGCCTCCGGACACTCTGCCTCTGTCGGAAGGTTCATCCCCCTACTCCTCCAGCCCTGCCTTACAGGAGACCCCCTAAGCAGGTACTGGAAGCGGAGGAGTTCCGCCGCTGGGAAGTGGCCCATTCGGAGGCGGAGGTGGCGCTGGAGGAGCGGGAGGAGCTGCTCTTCGAGTCCGCCAAGCGGATAGAGGACAACATGGAGCTGTTGGGCATTACTGGCGTCGAGGATCGGCTGCAGGACGGGGTTGCCTGAACTTCTGGCTCTTCCGTTCAGATGAAGATTGTGGAGGCGGGGATGTAGGTGAGCAACTGCATCGGGGCCCTGCGCCACGCGGGGATCAAGGTGTGGGTGCTGACGGGGGACAAGATCGAGACGGCCGTCAACATCGCCTACGCCTGCCGCCTCTTCTCCTCCGGCATGAACCTCATGCAGCTCTGCGCCAAGACTGAGGTGGCTGGGCCCCACAACAACCACTCTCTCTGCTGCCTGGAGTCTAGCTGGAGGAGTTTCAGGCAGACACTCGGGAGCTCATCCGCCTCAGTCTGGAGCGTCTCAAAGCTCGGCAGGAGAGCGGACACCGAGAGCGAATCGGTCTCGTCATCGACGGGCGAACGCTGGCCTTCTGTCTGCGCTCGCGAAAGCCTGGGCCCGGTTTTGCATTTTTCCTCCTCTCCACCCCTTCCCCAGCTGACCTATTGCACCCATAGGCGGAGTCTCCACGCGAAGCTCCAGCATCAGCGGGCGGGACCAGGAAGACCGACGGGAGACGGAGGAAAAGTTTGTGGAGCTGCTCAGCCGTTGCTCCTCCGTCCTCTGCTGCAGGGCTACGCCATCTCAGAAGGTCCTCTTTTCCCTCCTTCTCCCCGCCCATGACCTCAAGACAAGCGACTGAAGGCGCACATAGTGCGACTGGTGAAGAAGCACATGGACTGCAAGACGCTCGGCATCGGCGACGGCGCCAACGACGTGGCCATGATTCAGTCCGCGGACGTGGGTGTGGGGATCTCCGGCCAGGAAGGTTGGTGCTGAGCAGATGGGAGGGTAGCAGAGAGAGGGCAAAGAGCATTTGGTGCCAGGCATGCAAGCAGTGATGGCCTCCGACTTTGCCATCGCTCGCTTCCGCTTCCTGAAACGCCTCCTACTGGTCCACGGGCACTGGTGCTACGACCGCCTCGCGCGCACCATCCACTACTTCTTCTACAAGAACGCCCTCTTCGTCTTCGTCCTCTTCTGGTTCCAGCTCTTCTGCGGCTTCAGCTCCCAGGTCATCATCGACCCAGTTAGCCGCCTTTCCTCTCCAGTCCTCAGCCCTAACCAACTCCTGTCCCCCAGATCTACCTCATGATCTACAACCTCATCTTCACCTCCCTCCCGCCGCTGGTTCTGGGCATCCTGGACCAGGACGCCACCGACCAGCTGCTCATGGATCAGCCGAGACTCTATTCCGTCGGCAGAACCGGATCTGTATGCTTCCCCCCTTCTTGGCGCTTTCGGACAAAGAAGGGTGAGTCTATTTCAGCTGTACAAATCGTACAGCTTCTGGTTCCACATGCTCGACGCCTTCTGGCAATCGCTGGTGATCTACTTTGTGCCGCACCTCCTGTACCAGGACACGGACACGGGGCTGTGGAGCTTCGGCTTCCTCGTCTTCAGCGCCATCATCGTCGTCAACCAGCTGCACCTGGCTCTGGAGGCCAGATCCTGGGTTCATTCTTCTGCTTCCATTCCTCCTCCCTTCCTCCCCAATCATCCCCGCCCTTTCAGACCTGGCCACTGTTCAGCAGTCTTACCACCTCCATTGTCGTCTTCTACCTCTTCGCTCTAGTTTACAATGCCATCGTCAAGGCTCGCCTTCTCCTATCTTCTCCTCAAATCGAGGTGACTAGAGGTGAACTTGCAGGCGTGGGTGGAGAACCCGCCGTACTGGGTGGCGGAGCGGATGACGACGACACCTACCTACTGGCTGGCGCTGCTCCTCATCAGCATCCTAACCCTCCTCCCCAAGTCCCCAGAAGCCCTCTCAGGCCTCCCTAGTCAAACAGCCGCCATGGATTGAGGATGACAGTGCGGGTCCTGGGCAACTCTCTGGCCCCGCCCGTCGTCCTCCTGGCTCGTCTCCAGCTTGCAGCCAAACAGGCCGCCCATCAAGAGCCCCGCCTCCCCTGGACAGCTCGCTTCGGGCGCGCCAAGGCCAGAGTTCATCCGAAATCAATACGTAACTGAACGAAGAACCACGTATTGCTATGTTGCTCTTTCCAATGGTGAAAAAATAGAGCGATTGGAGCGTTCTGTGACGAGCAATCGCCTTATCAAATTTAAGATCTAGCAATAACCCTCAAAACATACACCTGGGTCGAAAAAAGGGGCTTGGCGCTGACACTTCGCTAAAGCTCCGTTCGCGCAAGCCCAATACTGGCGAGAAAAGCCCAAAAATCGAAGTATTTGAATGAGAAAAATGGAAAAAATTCTGCCGTACGAACTCCTTCTGCTGCAGTTGCTCCTTTAGATCTCCCAATGAAGAGATGTAGTTATGTTACTTAGATTTTGCTCAAATTTCGAGTTTTCAATGCAAGATCCTTCTGATGTCTGAAAATTGCCTTTTCCGGTCTTTTTCTTAGCCACACTTTGCCTCTGCTTTCTCATTCCCTTTATTGCCCAGTATGAGTAAACCGATCTTAAATCGATTTAAAGTGTAAAAAATCGACGTAAAATGTCCTTAAGTGTAAATCGATCTAAAATCGAGATAGAATGATCATAATCACATGTATACTCAAAGTGGTGGATACACACAGCGTGCAGTACAATACACAGGACTGAGTATTCATTTAACCCTAGAAGGTGTGTAAAAATCAACAAGAATCTCCATCGCCACCAACGACCCTGGCCCCAGCGCGTCGGGGCCTTTTGAGATTGGCCGGCGCTGGGGAACATGTGGCGTTGCGTGTCCAGCGCAGTCTGCTTCTTCATCGCCGCCAACGACCCTGGCCCTTTTGGGGGAACATGTGGCGTTCGGTGTCCAGCGCTAGATGAGAGGAGCCCCACTTCGTCCTTCACTCAGCAAACCTTGCAATTGGTTAAGCAATAAAATTCGGTCAAACTTGCCTCAAACTCCAGGGGCTTGGGTCACATTCTGGGTTGGGATTGGGATAGAAGTTTGGTCACCTTGTGTTGGGTTCAAAGTCTAGGTTTGGATAGACCTGCGTCGAGCCACCTGGGCTTTAGGTCAAACTCAGGGCTTGGATAGACTTAAGTCTAGCCACCTTGAGTTTGGCTTAAAGCCTAGAGCATCAGGATGCACCTCGTACCGATACCACCAATCGCTATCACAACATGAATCATCCAGATACAACATAACGTCGGGTACCAAACTTGCTTCAAGCTCTACTGGGCTTGAACGATCACGTAGGGTTGGGCTTGGGGATTGAAGTTTGGTCACCTTGTGTTGGGTTCAGAATCTAGGTTTGCATAGTACCTGCTAGAGCCACTTTGGCTTTAGGTCAAATTAGTGTTTTGGATAGACTTAGTCTAGCCACCTTGAGTTTGGCTTAAAATATCCAATAGGTAAGACCTGCGTCGAGCCACCTGGCATTTAAATCGAGACATAACGTTGTGTCAAATTTGCTTCAACTTCTCATGGGCTTGGGGTCACATCACTGGTTGGGTTTGGGATTGAAGTTTAGTCACCTTGTGTTGGGTTCAAAGTTTAGGTTTGGATAGACCTGCGTCGAGCCACCTGGGCTTTAGGTCAAACTCAGGGTTTGGATCAGATTTAAGTCTAGCCACCTTGAGTTTGGCTTAAAGTGTGCGATGGGTTAGACCTGCGTTTCGAGCCACCTGGCATTTGAATCGAGCATAACGTTGGGTCAAATTTGCTTCAAACTCCATGGGCTTGGGTCACATCATGGGTTGGGCTTGGGATTGAAGTTTAGTCACCTTGTGTTGGGTTCAAAGTCTAGGTTTGCATAGACCTGCGTCGAGCCACCTGGGCTTTGCTAGGTTAAACTCAGGGTTTGGATAGACTTAAGTCTAGCCACCTTGAGTGTGGCTTAAAGTCTGGGATAGGATAGACCTGCGTCGAGCCACCTGGCATTTGAATCGAACATAGCGTTGGGTCAAACTTGCTTCAAACTCCATGGCTTGAGTTACATCATGGGTTGGGCTTGGAATTGAAGTTTAGTCACCTTGTGTTGGGTTCAAAGTCTAGGTTTGGATAGACCTGCGTCGAGCCACCTGGGCTTTAAGGTTAAACTCAGGGTTTGGAGACACCCTAAGTCTAGCCACCTTGAGTTTGGCTTAAAGTCTGGGATAGGATAGACCTGCGTCGAGCCACCTGGCATTTGAATCGAACATAACGTTGGGTCAAACTTGCTTCAAACTCCATGGGCTTGGGTCACATCATGGGTTGGGCTTGGGATTGAAGTTTGGTCACCTTGTGTTGGGTTCAAAGTCTAGGTTTGGATAGACCTGCGTCGAGCCACCTGGGCTTTAGGTCAAACTCAGGGTTTGGATAGACTTAAGTCTAGCCACCTTGAGTTTGGCTTAAAGTTTGGGATGGGATAGACCTGCGTCGAGCCACCTGGCATTTGAATCGAACATAACGTTGGGTCAAACTTGCTTCAAACTCCATGGGGTTGGGTCACATCATGGGTTGGGATTGGGATTGAAGTTTGGTCACCTTGTGTTGGGTTCAAAGTCTAGGTTTGGATAAGACCTGTGTTGAGCCACCTGGGCTTTAGGTCAAACTCAGGGTTTGGATAGACTTAAGTCTAGCCACCTTGAGTTTGGCTTAAAGTCTGGGATAGGATAGACTTGCGTCGAGCCACTTGGCATTCGAAATAAACCATAACGTTGGGTCAAACTTGCTTCAAACTCCATGGGCTTGGGTCACATCATGGGTTGGGCTTGGGATTGAAGTTTGGTCACCTTGTGTTGGGTTCAAAGTCTAGGTTTGGATAGACCTGCGTCGAGCCACCTGGGCTTTAGGTTGCAAACTCAGGGTTTGGATAGACTTAAGTTTAGCCACCTTCTCAGTTTTGGCTTAAAGTTCTGGGATAGGATAGACCTGCGTCGAGCCACCTGGCATTCGAATCGAACATAACGTTGGGTCAAACTTGCTTCAAACTCCATGGGGTTGGGTCACATCATGGGTTGGGCTTGGGATTGAAGTTTGGTCACCTCGCGTCAAGTTCAAAGTCTAGGTTTGGATAGACCTGCGTCGAGCCACCTGGGCTTTA